>CAXIWW010000889.1:5000-12500 GCA_964036315.1 Acanthosepion esculentum | reverse complement strand
GTTCTCCAGTTATGCGTTAATTAGTAAGATTTGTATCAATAAATGATTATCTTCAAAAAATTCTTAGAATCTAAAAGTATTTTCTGGGTTTAAATAAGTTGCAAAAGGTTAAGTTGTAAAAAAAACAAATCAATCGATTAACACTCTTCTGGAATTCCAGGGAAATCTGTTGAAAAAAACTGTCCTAAAGAAAAAGAAAAATTCAAACTCAGATTATTCTCTACATCTGTATATTCTTTTCTATTATAGATTAATGAATTTGTGAATATTTTGCAAAGAATCTCATTAGATGACCTTTGCTAGTTTCACTAAAATACACCCATATACATGGGTGGTATATTCTCCTTAGAAGAAACTGGTGTCTCTAATAATTATGGCATGTAGGAAACACCTGCATCTTGACTGTACTCTTCTATTCTAGTTCAGTAGAAAGGAATCAATACTACAAAATGATGTTGCCGTAAGCGGCTGGAATTATTGCCTTCACCAAATAACTAGCATTAAACCTTATGTGTTGGCTATTGTTAGTTTTAGAACAGCATGGAAAAAGAGAGGTTCTGATTGAATATACTGTTTGGGCTGTTGGCACATTCTGGCTGCAGTCTTGTGAAATTCTTGTCTCAACACAACATTGAATGGATACAAAATCCAACAATCTATAAAATTCGAGATTTCTTTTATTATATTTGACATTTTTTTTATTATTATTATCAACACTTATTATTGAGATAAAGATTGTATTCTGTAATATCAATGGATCTGATATTTCCTGCAATTTCCAGTGTTATTTTCAATATATTTGTTTATCAATAACAAGTGGTGTCAGAGTTATTTCCACTTCGCAGTTTTTACATAACTTTTCTCATAAGCAATAAGTAGTTTTCATTTGGCAATTGTATCTTATAGAAATATCTACTTGGACATTTCATTTTATTCTTATTTGGATATTGTAATCAAATCTGTTTTCTAGAAGAAAATAGGATTTCAGAATATAAGTAAAGATATATATTTATACTGATACATCTTAAAGGATTACATCTATACAAATTGTATAACATACACAAAAATTCTCATATACTTTATATTTATGTAATGTAAATGTATAAACATTGATATTACTTACTTTATATATATATATATATATATATATATATATATATATATATTTGCTGATACAGTGGGGGTAGTAAAAGGTGGGTCTCAGAAAATCATTTGAAAAGTCAGAAAGTGCAAAATTAATAAAGAGTTTGAACATAAATTGTCTAATGTATCCTAAGCACTTTTAGCTTTCAGGCACCATTATCGAAGAATTTTTGGTGCCTTACTAAGGACATGTCAAGAAGCAACCATTATGTCTCTTTGGTGATTTTCAAGAGTATCTTGTCCTTACGTGTCAGTACGTCATGTGTTGAATTTTTCAGGTTTCTTGTCCTATATATAAAATACATTTAGAATGTTTGTTCCCAACTTGAAGTATATTTTATTGGTGTTGCTTTCTTATGGTTATAGCATTTGACAGTTTATAGAGAATAAAAGTTTTGCATTTTTATTAAGTATTTGTCATTCTTTTTTTGTGTTTTTATTGTTCTGTTGGTTGGTGATATTTGATTTCATGGAACTATTATCAAATAGGGGGCACGGTCAAGTAATTGGATAGAGTTTGTATTGAGGAATTGGAGAGACAACTTTGAATTCCAGTTGAGTTCATTACATTCACTTATATGCAAATACCCTTGGGAAAGGTATGAATCTATCTCTTCTCCTCCAAGCTATGGGTAAAATAGCAGGACAAACCTCCTAGACCAGATGTTTTGGGTGGCGACTGGTCTAGGAGGAAGACTAACCCGAATTCAAAACCTGAGTGGTCAAATGATCAGCAACTAAACACAGCTTCCGAAACCGACCCTGGTCTGATGAGGAGGGTAAATCCCAGCAGCACAGCAAACAAGAACTGTTAATAGGTAGATTAACTCCTCAGATCAACGGCCGTCCACCCAACTATGGTTAAATAATCTCACCAACCCGGGATTGACCAAGTGTGGTAATTACATTCTTTTTTTTTTTTTGTGCTTTATTGTTGTGTTGGTTGATGATATTTGATTTCATGGAACTATTACCAAATAGGGGGCACGGTCAAGTAGTTGGATAGTTTGGATTGAGGAATTGGAGAGACGACTTTGAATTCCTGTAGAGTTCATTGCATTCACTGCAAATACCCTTGGGAATTCCTTTTGTTTCCTTGAGCAACTTTTATCCCCCATCGGCCTGCTAAGCCAGTCACTGCTTCACCAGTACCCCGTTGACCAGCATTACCTGTTTTCACCTCCCACAACGCGTACGAGGGGTTGGGCTTTGGGAGGCTAAAACATCCTAGCATTTCCATGAGCACCATGGCAAATCTTAACGCCATTTTCCTATCGACGCTGACATACCAGTGCCAGACATGGCCTCTAAAAAAAACCCTTGAGAGGAAACTGATCACTTGTGAGATGAAATGTCTGAGGAAAGCGATGAACAAGACCAGGCGAGACAAGATCTGGAACGAGGCAATAGGGTAGGAGCAATACCAATCATACAACACGTCGAATGACAGAGGATCAAGTGGTTCGGACACCTCACTATCAACCAACCAGCCCTACGTGCTCTCAGTTGTTCTGGCTGGAGAGCGAGAGGCAGACCAAGAGGACGCTGGAGCGACTCAGTGGCAGACACTCTCAGAGCTCAGAGATTACTCCTCCAGGTCACTCGCTTGCAGCTGACAATCGACTGTGTCTCCCCGCGACGCCTAACAGCACAAGCGGAAGGAAAAACTAAAGTCTATACATAATTATTTTAAGACAGTTTTATGTTTATACATTCTTTTTATAGATACAAATATCTAAGTAAATGCTCTGTTTATAATAAACAGTATTAACAACATTTACCGGCCTGAATGTCCGAGAAATTTTCATAGAAAATATTCGTCCTCCGACAGGAATCGAACCTGTATCCTATACGGAACAGTCATATAGTCTGACGTGCCTTTAACAGATTGGGCCACAGAGGATCGTTCGGTTAGCAAGGTCGATTTTACTGTTTTTAAGGCCCATCAGGCTATATGACGGTTCCGTATAGGATACAGGTTCGATTCCTGTCAGAGGACGAATATTTTCTATGAAAATTTTTCGGACATTCAGGCCGGTAAATGTTAATACTGTTTATTATAAAACAGAGCATTTACTTAAATATTTGTATCTATAAAAAGAACGTATAAACATAAAAATGTCTTAAAATAATTGTCGAACTTTGTCCATTTCATAATGTGTGATACATAATTATATTTTGTTTTATAAGCAACTGGAGTTATTCAAATGCGATTCTGAGAGACTTAGAAGTCCTACATAGATTCATTATTGGTCGTCACAATCTCAACAGCATAGCATATGCAGATGACACAGTGTTGATAGGTGACATAGAAAGGAGACTACAGGAACCCTTACAGAAGGAGGTAAAAGTAAACAGGAAGAAAGGATTAAACATTAATTGTGAGAAAACCGAATGTCTGGTCGTCAGCAAAAGGGACAGACCAACATGCAAATTACAAATTGGCGATGTCAAAATCAAGCATGTGCTGTAAAATCTCGGATGTCAGTAACAGAACATTTTTCAAAATTATTAATTTGAGCTTTTCCTCTCTGGTTTCGATGATTCAAAGTTTGAAGAAATACTGTTATTACTAGTGTACCCGTTAGTGAAAATTGACGGCAAGAAGGAATGTGTTATAAGTAACGTTTTATATAGTAACTAATTTTCGTTTAATCCAAGTACAATTTTGTACATCAACACTTCTATGGGGTATTTAATGCCGAAATCTAAATATTTTGCACGAAATTTTATGCTTTAAGGGTAAAGGCAGGTTTTCTTTTAGATATCTATTTTGTAGATCATAAAATATATTGTTGGTAATTTTACTATAACAAAAATGTATTTTTATATTTTTTTATAATATTGTATTCGTCATTTTGCTATAAAAATGTATTATTGGTCATTTTATTATAAATGTACTGTTGATTTTTATTTGGGGGTTCACTATTTGCCCATAGCTGAGACCCTAACAGGTGTTACTACACTGGGTCAGGGTGAACCTGGGAACAATAGAAAGAAGATATTAAGGAGAGAAAACAGTAAAAGAACAAGAATTAACATAAAAGATAACTGTTGACATTGCATTTAAATCTTTGAAGATCAAAGTTTTGTGGAAAGCAAAATTCCGAGAGAAGAATCTGTTAGCATAGAACTTACGGTTACATGTAGCCATTTTAAACTGTAAAATGAGATTTAGCTGCAAGTCTAGAACTAATATTGTATTATATATTTTAAATGCGACAGTCAATAGAATAGACTTTTTTTTTTTAAATTTAGGAATGTTTTCAGAATTTATAGGAAAACCTTTTGTAGAGAAAAAATGAAAATTTCTTACTGAGATTTAGATCCTCTCTTAGCAATAAAAAAAATAGGCCTGATGATGAACGTCGTATATCTGCTCCTGCCCGAAGCTTAGACACATCACTTTCCTTAGAACGTGAGCTGTCCCAAACAATGCTGCCACTTTGATTTCGTAATAATTCTTCTTTTATGTGCCGTGTTCCTTCAGAACGTGGACGTACTTCGTCTTCCACATCTTCCTGTCCCTTTTTTAGCTCTTAATAATTTTTGTTATTTCTCCCAAACTCTGTTCTACCATCCATTTACTCAAGCTCATAAATTATGTTACGCGTTACTTTCCGCTGTCCCACAATCTGTCATGTGAGTGTCAGGTTTTTCAAGCCCTCCTTCCTCGTTACGTGCCCCAGAAATTTCAACTGACTCTTCCTGATGTTAAGTATGTTTCCTTTGTTTCTATTTTTCTCTAAAACCTCGTTGTTGTTCCATGGTATCTTCAGCATGTTTATGTAGAATCACATTTCTGTCATTTCAAGTCTCTTTCTAATTAGTTGATTTAAAATTTATTATTTCATTTGCACGGTTTTCATTTTCAAGTGGACTCCTTGCATTATTTGTGTTCTCCAAGTCAAACAAATGATAATGGTAATATCAGCCGTTTCCTTATAAGGAAATATCCAGCCAGAACTACTAACAATTGACATTTATAAAATCTTTCTTTTAAAATCTTTTTTCTAGAAAGTGTTTCTCATGTCCAATAGCTGTTATCGCCCTTCCCAGTATTGATGAGGGTTTCCTTTCTAACCTTTGATTTGAAGAAGTGGGGAATGTCAACATCTAAATTATGTCATTATTTTCTCTTTAAGTTACATGTGATATCCATTTTAGTTGTTGCTGCTGTTGGAAGTCATCAAGTGATAGATATATTCTGAATTGAATAGATAGATATGGGCCGATTTGAAAAGATCGATAGATATGGGCCGATTTGAAAAGATCGATAGATATGGGCCGATTTGAAAAGATCGATAGATATGGGCCGATTTGAAAAGATCGATAGATATGGGCCGATTTGAAAAGATCGATAGATATGGGCCGATTTGAAAAGATCGATAGATATGGGCCGATTTGAAAAGATCGATAGATATGGGCCGATTTGAAAAGATCGATAGATATGGGCCGATTTGAAAAGATCGATAGATATGGGCCGATTTGAAAAGATCGATAGATATGGGCCGATTTGAAAAGATCGATAGATATGGGCCGATTTGAAAAGATCGATAGATATGGGCCGATTTGAAAAGATCGATAGATATGGGCCGATTTGAAAAGATCGATAGATATGGGCCGATTTGAAAAGATCGATAGATATGGGCCGATTTGAAAAGATCGATAGATATGGGCCGATTTGAAAAGATCGATAGATATGGGCCGATTTGAAAAGATCGATAGATATGGGCCGATTTGAAAAGATCGATAGATATGGGCCGATTTGAAAAGATCGATAGATATGGGCCGATTTGAAAAGATCGATAGATATGGGCCGATTTGAAAAGATCGATAGATATGGGCCGATTTGAAAAGATCGATAGATATGGGCCGATTTGAAAAGATCGATAGATATGGGCCGATTTGAAAAGATCGATAGATATGGGCCGATTTGAAAAGATCGATAGATATGGGCCGATTTGAAAAGATCGATAGATATGGGCCGATTTGAAAAGATAGATATGAAAAACTTGTGTGGAATAATAATCTTGATTATATCATTATTTTCTCTTAGATTTATATGTGATATCCATTTTAGCTGTTGCTGTGGTTGAAAGTCCTCAAGTCATGTGGTTTTTGTTCTATGGTACAGTTCTTTGTTTCTGATTGTGTAGCGCCAGTCCACAAGGTTAGAAGAAGTATAGTCTTCGCCAACAGCCACACGCTTCTCTCCCTGAAAGTCATTTTTTAGCCATTGATCTTAGAAAGAGGTTGTGTACAGGTCAGATATTTCTGAACGGGTTTGGCGTCATGCATGGCATCCATACAGAAGTCGTGATTTGACGATGCTTTTTAAGAAATTTGGCTTTTGTAGAAATTTGCGATGTTGGACATAATTATCCCCAACGCTATTCCTTTCAAAGAATATTTACGGTGCCAAGCAAAGCATATTTCTGAAGCGATGGGATACTAGATTTTATTCCGATTTTCTTAACATGTTGGCTCCCACACGACCCACCGAAGGGTCGTGGTGGTATGTCTGCAAGCTGTACACGACCCTCTAGTGTGTTTTTTCCAGTTTCTTTTCAATGAGGATTATTAAGAGTGGGATGCTATGATTGATTGTTTGAGATCATGGTATACCAGAACCACATTTATTTTTCAAAAAGATTTTGATATTATTTTGTCTTTTATTTCATTTTCCTTTTAGAATTTCTACTGTTGTTTTGGGGGGTCATTTTTTTATTTTTACACACACACACAGCTGTACCATGAATTCGTGTGGGAGTCTGGGTTGTAAAATGGACTCTGGTACCGAACGACACCCGGTGCGTTGTGGGTAATAAATACTATCTATAATATCCTTGCCTCATATATGAAACATTGTTAAAACAAAGTCGCTTGTACCAACATTGATATATAGTTTGGAGACTCTGTGGCCACAAGGGAAATGAGGTTTGGAAGCCACCATGTTTTAATCTAGGATTTTAATAACAACAGGGAATAAAGTGGCCTCAGTGTTCCAAATTTGAACAACTTCAATCCCGGGATCGGTCTCTATCTTGAGCTTGCCAGTTTCTTGATTATTTGAAAACTATTTGTAACTCATTTAGAGTCCCCCCCCCATTAGTCCTCCAGACAATAGAAAAACACTTCACTATCTTTCCCAAGAAGTCATACACATTAAGGAAACTGTAGTGAAGCCAGGACCATCCATGTCTTTTAGGAACATGACATTAAAGGATGTTGCAATTTTTGTTGTTAAACTTCGAGTAAACACTGTTACCAAACCTATTTCATCTATTACGAGGTATTACATGTTAACCATATCTTCCTATGATCTGTTTAAACTGACACCATATTTCCCTTATA
>CAXIWW010000888.1:7500-72500 GCA_964036315.1 Acanthosepion esculentum | reverse complement strand
AATGTAACTATTAACTGATACAACGAAAATTAAAAAATTGAACACCCCACCACTGCTTGTCTAGAGGAATGGATTTCTCGGTATATTTGGAAACCCTCAATTATGAATCTTTGCCGTGCCTTTAAAACCGTAAATTTTAAAAAATAAGTTACTCCAAAATTCGCTTGACAAGGAAATGGAACTAATATCTTTAATTTAATAACAAAATTAAATTCAAAGGCTTTAGCTTCGATTTTTGAAACATGGTTATCACTGTGTAGTGAAAAAAACCATATTTTAAATCAATTAATTTATAATATTTATATTATATATATAATAGACTAGTTATATATATATATATATATATATATATATAATAGACTAGTGATATATATATATATAATAGACTAGTGATATATATATATATAATAGACTAGTGATATATATATATATAATAGACTAGTGATATATATATATATAATAGACTAGTGATATATATATATATAATAGACTAGTGATATATATATATATAATAGACTAGTGATATATATATATATAATAGACTAGTGATATATATATATAATAGACTAGTGATATATATATATATATATAATAGACTAGTGATATATATATATATATATAATAGACTAGTGATATATATATATATATAATAGACTAGTGATATATATATATATATATATATATATATATATATATATATATATATAATAGACTAGTGATATATATATATATATATATATATATATATATATATATAATAGACTAGTGATATATATATATATATATATATATATATATAATAGACTAGTGATATATATATATAATAGACTAGTGATATATATATATATATATATATATATATATATATATATATATATATATAATAGACTAGTGACATATATATATATATAATAGACTAGTTATATATATATATATATATATATATATATATAATAGACTAGTTATATATATATATATATATATATAATAGACTAGTTATATATATATATATATAATAGACTAGTTATATATATATATATATATATATATATATATATATAATATAGACTAGATATATATATATATATATATATATATATATATATATAGACTAGTTTTATATATATATATATAATAGACTAGTTTTATATATATATATATATATATAATAGACTAGTTATATATATATATATATATATATATTTTGTCAGGATGTTTTCATTGGATAATTTGGCAAGTTTAGTCTACTTATTTTCAATTGGATCCTTTCATATTTATGGACAAGTGTTTTGGTGTCATTATTAAAGGAAGAGATAAAATACCTTGTTGATACATGTTATTTATTCCAAGTACTTTTGACATTAGCAGAATGTCATCATCGGGGTGTGTGTTTTTTTCAAGACAAATATAATAGTGTTTCATTTTCAAAGACAAAATTTCTGTTCAACTGAAAGTTAATATTTTTACTGGTGAAATGAAGAATGCTGATTTTAGTACAATTAGCTAAGTAATGCTTCAGAGGAGGTAACTAAGTTATGAGGTGTGAAGAGTTTTTTAAAAAAAAATAAGCATTAAGAACTATTGGTATAAACCTCAGTATTTTAAACTATCTACTGTACACATTTTAAAACATTTGTGCAGTATTTATAATTACTTTTATTAAGGTTTGTTTTGAATTTTTTAATAAAGATAGCTTCAAGAATTTTTTGTATATGTTTATTATTTTCATGAAAAAGTATAGATGTATTTTCAACAAGAATTTTTCTGAATTGTGAATGTGGACAGGTATGCTGTTGTAAATGTTTAGAAATGTTGGACACATCATTCAAATGAAAACTCAGTTGCTGAGACAATATGGTCATCGTGTGGCCAACATGAATATTATTTTTTCCATTGGAGATACAATCTCCCAGAGAACATTTAAATTTACATATAAATGTTGGTTTTCTGCAACACATTAGTTGGTGAGTCATCATGAATAGTTAAATTGAAAATACTGAATTTAGTGTAGTATATAATTAATTTTTTTTTTTTTTTTTTTTTTTTACTAGGGTCTGTGGTGGATATGTTAGTATTTATTAATTTTTTTATGATATTTTTGTCTTATTTATAATTAGAATGTATTTGGTTGTGATATAAAAGACTAATATGTTTGGGGTTAGTATTATATTCTATTTGCTTTGTATTAAAATTTCTGATAGAACATCTTATTTAAAAAATTCAAGTTATCCAAGTTATATTTTTTTTTGAAAAGAAAAAAGAACTTCAGTTAAATAAAAATCATGAGAGACAGGAGTTACAGGCAACATTAGGCGTGTTGAATATTTGTTTTGTGAATTTAACTGTATTTTATTTAAATTAATTTGTCATGTCCACTAAAATATTCAATAAAAATATCATGTGTAGAACACATGCCACAGGGCTTTTTAAGGACAGTTGGGAAGAAATAAAATATAATTTTGGAATCAATATTCTTACAAATAAAACTCACAAAGTCTGGCTCCAAACATGAGACGAACAGAAGACACCAAGGTCCACGTCACTCTAGCTGCTTATCTTCAAGACCCCATTCATGTCCACGCACAAAAAGCGACATCACTGACAAACTACAAAGTGACCACTTCAGACTATAGCACCACAGTTCACAGTAAGAACTAAATTCTAACTATTTCTTGTATTCCCCCGTTACTACTCAGCATGCACATGTACTGACTCTTTCACACAAACATATAACAACATTTCACTGTTTTGTTTTTCACATACATGCATAAATTTTTTTATTTGTTGATACTATGTTGTTTTTTCTACTGGATTTTATTCTTTCAATGAAAATTGTGGGATTATTTTAAAAGGCAAAATTACAAGCATTCCTGCAACAATATTTTATGTTATTGTACTAAATCCTGACACTCCAAATTTCGACATTTAACAAAAAACTTAGAAGGGTTCCTACAAATTTTTTTTAAAAAAGTCAAAAAGACAAACTTTATATACTTTATATGAGGTCCTTATAATATGTAGAATAAATAGGCTAGTTAATGAAATTTGAAGGATAAAAAGTCAAGAAAATGATCCCAATATTGTCAATAAAATTGATATTTATTTCATATAAACCTTTTGACTGAAATGAAGCACTAAGAGATTTAAGATTTAAAAGTCGGAATTTTTGAACATGCCTGTGTTCTTCAATGATGCAGAGGAACAAAGAATTGAGGCTCTTTTGAGGAATCTTGTTAGTTGAAGGTCTCTCTGTGGAAGATTTAACAACCATAAGAAAACCATCAGGGACAATAACAATAATTTCCAAGTTGCAAATCACTTCACCTTACAACATGATAATGCAGATAATACTGGATGCATGCTTTTAGCATCTTCGTTCAACAGCCGAGAGACAAGACATAGGTCAGAGTTGAAATTTATTCTCAAAATAAATTCAATCATTGAGGGATTAAACAGATTTGGGTTTATTCATAGAGTAAAACTTCTGCTGGGAGGCACCCAACCAACAACAACAACAACAACAACACACACACACACACTCTCTCTTCAAAGTTCTGTTTGAAATTCCGTGGTTACTCAAATAGACTATTCTCTTCATTTTGATGTTATTACAACATTTTGACCATTGTGCTTTCCAGCCCCCATCAGATGTTTGTCAATGTGGGTAATCCTGAGAAAGAACCAGGAAACAATACTCAAAATGTTGTTATAATAAAAATGAAGATGAGGACAATAGTCTGAGTGTAAATAATATTTTGCTATTTATTTCACCTCATCAAATTCCACTCCAGAATGTCGACTGAAGCTAAATAACAAAACACGTCTTTTATAAAGATTTCCTATTTGTTCCTTTTTCAGTCATATATATATATATATATATATATATATATATATATATAAAAATTATATATATATAATGACTTTTAAAAGTTCATTGAGCAATGGTAAAACAGATCAAACCTACAAATAACTTTAACCTGCAACTAAGTTTCACAGTAAATAATTATCAAGCAATTGTTGATCATTTTACATGGAACTTTTAGTTGTATGTTGAAGTTATTTGTGGGTTTAATTTGATTATATAATAGACTAGCAAATAGCAGAACAAAGAGTAATAAAATGTTTCTCTCTAAATAAAAGAAACCTTTATCTTGTAAATTCATCCTGTTGTCTGCTACCTTACAATTGAAATCTTTTTTTATCTTTTTTTCCCTCTCAATGAGATTCACCTCAAATTTTTTATTTGCAGATACTTTGTAAAAAAATTCTTTCTCAGCAAAATTGTCTGACAAAATGTGCATACTTCTATTTATTTACTTTTTTTTTATTTTGAAGAATGGTGCAGTAATTGGTTGGAAAGAAATGGTTTTTGAAAATACCATTTCTGCTCCAGTTTTAAAATCTTGAAAAGAAAAAATAGCTTCAAATAGAGACAGTAGTTTATGTTAGGAAAGATAGATTCTTAAATGCGCATATGTCTTTAGCTCTCTTATCTGTGTGTGTGTGTGTGTGTGTGTCTGTCTATTTCTACAAATATGTTTTTTTCCTCTCAGAAAAGAAATGTTGGACCAAAACTCAAGGTTATTCCTCAATCAGCAAAACATTTTAAATTGTCATTCACTGTTATTGGTAGTTTTATTCAATTCTCTTCGGCATGGCATCTAATTTCAATTTTTTTTAAAGTATAAAATTTAATGTTTATGTAACCTGTGATATCATGAGTAGGATTTATGAAATAAATGCATCGAAACTTTCCTTCACTCTGGTGAGTATTTATATACAACAAATTCTAGGTGTAGAGTAAAAGTGACAATAACCATGAATGTTTTTTTAGCACTGACTACATTTCCACCTGGTATACAAAGGCAAGATTTCAGGTTATGCTATTATTGCTTTGCTAATTTTACCACTACTCCTTCAGGCTCTTACTTAACTTTTCTCATTGTATGCACTAACAAATATTTTTTGTTGCTGAAGAAAAATTGCTGAACGAACATTAAATTTTACATTTTTTGACGTAAATTTTATTTGGGCCAGTTTTCACACATAATCTAAATATTGTGCATTGAAATCAGAAGGAAATATATTATAAATGGTCAGAAATTACTACAAGTATTATTGACAAAATGAGGTATATGTATAATTTTAAAAGAGACCTGTTCATTTCAAATGTCACTGAAAGTATTTTTTAAGTAGAGAAAGAAATAAAATAAAATTTCTTTTTTATCTGATTTAAAATAACTTTTCATTTAAAAGTCAGAACGTAGTTTTTATGATAATGCACAACTACAAGTTACACTCAGAGAAGAAGCATATTTTTTTAATTTATAGCATACTAGCAGTAAAGCCCAGCATTGCCCAGGAGTAAACTTCCTCTGAATGGAAGGTCATAACCGCCATACTCATTTTGTATACACATGTAAGGCTGAAGTCTAGTAGAACTGAAGGCTGTCCACGTAAAAAAACGTAATGTACAAAAGTTGTCGGTATGGACAGCCATGGTAGCATCAGCCGTTTGCCATTACTAAGACAACTCCAATTAAAAGTTGTCAAGTTCAATACGAACACGGGCCTTAGGAAGTTTTTGGTGAGTTGTGGCAGATGGCTTTGTATTCCGATGGGATGGTTTTATTATCCCTGAGTGCAAGATATTACATGAAGCCCTGTCAGTTGCAACGTAGTAAAATGCAATAGCGTGAAAGGTAGGCGCGTCTTTTGCGCAAAAGACGGCACTGCCACTACCACAAACAGAACCACATAACAAAAGTATGGGAAGGTGCCGGGTCAAGTACTTGTAAGTGGCACTAATGTTTTTGTAGTTTTTAATAGCATGAAGCGCATGTAGCGTTACACCTCAAGCAGCCCTTATGGTAAGGGGAGAAACATACCAACAGTGTACGGCAGAAAATGCATATTATAACTCTGCATGCTGCTATTCTTTTATTATCCCACTTCTTTTTGCTGAGGCCTGAATTGCGTGGACACACTCGACTTCTCTGACAAACGAATCCACCTTGCCATGTATTGGTTTTGTGTTGCAATTGAATATGGTTACGTGGTCGACATGTAAGTGCAAATGCAACTATGGTGGGGTTTAAGTGATAAGGGAGCATCTGGTGAGCAAGACAACCTTTAATGAAATGTCTTAGTAATGGCAAGTGGATACTATGATGACCTTTAAATAAACTGGGTTCAAAAATGAAGGAACCTACAATGCAGCTTACATTTAAACGTGACCAACCATGGGCTATAGGACTTCTGCATAGGTAATATTTTTAGCTTTGTTTGTTGGAGAGTAAACGTAAATGTTATCCTTACTCCCGACTCAAGAGCAGCCTACGTAAAGCTGTCTATGGTTGAAACACTGTTAACCTAAATGCAAACCCACAACGCTGAGCGTCTGTCCTTGGGATTTGGCCATTGTTGTTGAGCCATGCTCAGCGTACCCCAGGGTTTTCTGAAGCTCTGGCAGACACAGTAGATCTGGAATTCCTCAAACAACGATTAGCAGTCTGCACAGGACTTTCTAAAGCTCTGGAAGATGCAGTAGAGCTGGCATTTCTTAAACGACGAATAGCAGTTTGTTGAGGTTGTTCCAAAACCCTGGAAGATGCTGTAACCCTAGCATTCCTAAGATGATGCAAAGTGGTTTCTTCAGGGCTTTCTAAAACTCTAGAACATGTTGTAGTGCTGGCATTCCTTAAACGCCGAAGGATTGTCTGTGTTGGAGGACTCAGAAGCCCTGGCTCTAGAAATGTGTATTGCGTCCTGTGAATTCTGTACTAAACACTCTTCAGTTTAAAGTCTAGCATGTCGTAATGACATAACTGATGCCAGCCTTTCAGTCCATTCAGCGGTCCTTTCCATAGAGATGTGGGCAGCAGTGTGTGAGACCATCTGAGAAAGGTGCAACAAAGTTTGTTCTGTAGTTTCACTTGCCCTTGCTGCTCTTGTAGTGGAGGCAGCAGCCGTGCACCATCCAAAAAGTTTTCTTGTCTTAGGCGGTATTGTAAACAATTTTAAAAAGGCAAATGTAATAAAAGGTATGTAGGTTTTTTGAGTGCAAAAACTATGTGTAGTCTAAATGTAGGCAGGTTAGAGGGATCCCCAAAATGTATGTAACTGTATCAAAAGGGGATTGAAGACAAAAAAAATGAAGTTTAAAAAATTCAACTAAAACGGTAGTAGGTAATTCGATAAACACGGAAATGGATGTAGTTATAACTAAGAAGTAAAAAAACAGTTTGGATATGTAATCAACAACTTGCGGTTTCCGTAAGAAGCGAATGAAGTGAGCCAAGTGCGGGACAGTAATCGCAGAAGTGCGAACACGCATGCGAGTTATGGTATAAAGAGGCAGTTGGCCGGTTGACCTTGAGCGCACATACTAAGGTGACGTGCACACGTGTGCGTAAGAGAACTGTTCATGCATATGACTGGATGGTTAACCAAGGTTAAACACTTGCCACCGTGCCAATGAGCTTGTAGCAGCCTTGGACAGTTGAGGCAATAGGTTAACCTCCAGCTGGGTTAGTCAAAGCAGTGCACAGTGGCAGATGACATTTCAAAATAGTATCTGGCGACTTTATTGTATCAGGTTTTTTATTGATAAATATGAAAGCTATGTAGTTCCTTATCCCAAAATAGGCATTGCCTTTTTGATTTACATCGTCACCAAAGTAGCGCAGTCTCTCAAAGTCAGCCAATCAGAAAATGGGATTTTCAAGCTTCATTTTTCTTTGAAAATTTTGAGCAGCCAGGAGATATGAGGTAGTTTAATTGATCAAAAGTTGAAAATACAAGCGTTTTTATACTTCTTATGAACAAAATTTGAAGCAATGTTAATTTCATTTATTGATGGATGATGAAGGCATTTAAGTAGCACGAATTTAGATGAAAACGTGCGAGAACTTTTTTGGACAGCGATGTGCAATAGTAAAATTATAGTGAGTAGGTGCCTTTTGCTACACGTAAACAGCATGAAAAGACAGAACAGTCCCCCGGTGTCCCCTCGAATTGAAAAAATGCAATCAAATGTGAAAAATTGGTCGGGGGGTGGGGGCGATTCTGTCCACTTGGCTTAAAAGAGGTGGTGTGAAGTGGCATGAAATGTGTTAGTGATTACTCACTGAATTCAATCCTATGCTTTAGTATGCTAAATGGGCTACAAACACCTAAAAAGCAGCTGTTTCACCTTGTTTTTACTGATTTTTCTGGTAAAATTTGACATGTAGCTCTGTAAATCCCTTTTAAAATGGCCTTGACATTTACTGTGCAAATGCAGAAAACATGAAAAGTAATGCATGCCTGCATTGAAACATTAAAAGATCCTTTTAAAAACCATGGTATAAGCTTAAATCCTGAAATAAAAGTAGGCTACCTGAAACCTCTACCCCATTTGGGATGCTTGATGTGCGCACACGTGACACCCCCTGTTCACACATGATCTCACATGACCCTGGAGTGTGAATGTGCCAATCAGCAGCAAGCATTACACATTGTGTGAGCCACACGTGTCTAATAACACTAATTCAATTGGCGCAAAGTTCGGCCACGACAGAAATCCTTCATTGTGATAACTTTTGCATCTGAAACCAAAATATGGCCATTCTTGTCCTTTCTTATTCTCATATAAGCACTTAAATCCGACTTTTTTCTAATTGTGCTACCGCTATTAATTCTGACATGAAAAGTGCACATATCTGCTTGTGTGCAGTGAACGCACATAATTACACACGCGTGCGTCCGATCAAAAATGAAAAATCAATAATATTGATTTAAATATTGACTTAAATCAATTTTTGGTGCCATCAAAATCTCCGCAGGACCATTAAGCAGTAACTGTGTCAAATTTGGTTGAAATCGGTTGAAAAATGTAGGAGATCCGATCAAACATATAAACAAACAAACAAACACACACACACACATTCTGCCTTTTATATGTGTATAGATAGATTGGAAAAAAAGGATTAATTTTTTTTTTTAACTTCTTTTAAAATTGATATTCTATGCTTGATGGAATCACAATTCTTGCAGAAATTAATTTGTATGTTTTAACTAAATTTATTGCTTGTTCTATCTGATCCATGGTCATATATTGGAAAAGCAAATGATTTATTTGACAAACAAAATGAAATAGCATTGTCATTTAAATGGAATCTCTTTTTGTTGTTACTTTTGCTGATTTTATTTTTTTTATGCAGTTACTGTAAATTCATTTTCTCTGTATTGAAAAGAAAATACATTTAAAAATTTCTTTATTTTTCTGTCTCCTCCTTTTCAAATCCAGAGAGGCAGTAGCTTTTGCCAAAGTTCGTTTGTCACCCTTTGACCCTGTTTTTGAAGATCTCTACAATTCCTGGGCACAACAACTTGCAAAAGAAGGAAATTATGAACAAGCAGCAAAATGGTAAGTCTACTTTTCCAGCATTTCACCCAGGTAGTGATTCTTCGTTTAAAAGGGAAAATGGCTAAGGCACTTTTTTACTTCAGTCAACATGAAAGTACTAAATGGCTTGGAAGTTTCTTATTTTTACTATGTTTTTCTAAGCCAAAAATTTATTTTTAATATAAATTTTTTTAAACAACGTATTATTTGATGTTATAAAATGAAAGCAATATTTAATTAATTTTATGAGGGGTGCTGATAAATTCTCAATCAAGAAGGGATTAAAAAAAAAATCTGATTTTGGTCAGATTTTTTGATGTGGGTCAGTCCAACAACTTTTCAACAATACCTCATACAGATTATTACAAATGCAAAGGTTTAACCACATTTCAATAAAGTTTCTTTGACAGAAACTGGGAGTGTTGCTCATGACACAGTACTGACAAAAGACAAAGTTATTAATACTCATTATTAATGCAAATATTTGATTGTTTTGTTGTATTAAAATTTTGTTATGAAATGATTAACTTGAGTGTGTGTGGGCAATGTACAGATATAAACTTCTTCCTTAGCATATGTCTATGTAGAAAGTTCTTTTGTCAAGATTTACTTCCACTGAAAGTAATGTAAATGTAGGGAATAGAATGAATTCAAAATGATTTCCCTCCAGTGTGTGGGGAGGAGGCATGTGACAAATCTTTATTGGTATGAGGGTGCTAACATTTTATTTACTGCAATCCAACAAGCAGATTAAATAAGAGAGAGACAAAAAGTAACTAAGTCTGATCCCAAGAGGCCAATCCCTCTAAGTAGTACCTCTCCCCATTGGGAGGTGGCTGTGGCTAATTTGTGACACTGTAGGCATCTCCGAAAAGGGTAGTGCTTACTGGACTATTTTTGGCCTCTGGTCCCCATTTACACATGGGACTTCCACTTGAAATTTAATTTTGTACCACATTGTATACAAGTGGGGTAATTAAATAATAATGTTTAGTGATATGGTTTCCAGTAGCAATGCAAGTTGTAAATAAATGGGGGAGGTATAGTATATATCATACACACACACACCCACACATATATATAATTATTATTATAAAAGATTATAATAAAACATGTTGAAATCACTACAGAAAAGTTTTCATGTTTCAATATTTTGATTGTACTTCTTCAGGCAATGGTAAGTAACTGGTGATTTAATGATTTTTAAGAAAATTTAAAAACAAAGTGTTACCTATTTTCCAAAAGTTGAAGGGGTAGAGGGAAGCATAAGGTCAAAATTAAAAATAGACTTGTGGGTATGTCTTGATTAACCAATTAAATGTCAGATCTGCACTAAATAGAAAAGTAAGCTCAGAGGGTGAAGGTGGGTGAGTTATTTTTTCCTGCCATGATAAACTGGAATATAGACAGGCCATCATTTTGATATTGTGGATTGTTACCCATCTGTTTCCAGGGATCTTTTTGCTTTGGCTTTGGAATTTGCCAGGAAGTATTCTGGTCTTTCCAATGTGGAACTTGATATTATTATGAGCTATAGAAGATCTGTTCTTATCCATAACAAAGAACAGTGGATTAAGAACAACTCTGTTGACCAATTCAATATTTTCATGGGATTGTTACATACATAAACACACACACACACATATATTTATATATATGGTGGCTATTGACTCGCAAAGTGAGTATAACCATCACCGACAGCCCTTCACTTAATCTCTTCCCACAACACTGCATTTATTGGTTGTGTGAACAACAGTGGCTCATAAAGCCATGTCATCAGTCTGCATTTCCTGTCACACATGTGGCATATCAAATCATCTCTGGATGGTGAAAGGAGACTTTGATCATCACTTCAAATGTGCCCTCTCATATGCCTTGTCAAATATACTGAAATATTTGTATCTATAAAAAGAATGTATAAACATAAAAAATGTCTTAAAATATATATAAGGAATCTTAAGAGACCATCCACATTGTAACAAAGCAACCCACACTACATTACATTTTGATCTAGTCACAACATATTACAATGGTTCTAATGATAACATTTCTTTGTCTCACGTGGCCATGTATGATATCATAGAACCGCATTATGAATTTACAACCTGCATCTGCTATTCCCATCGCATAGCAAACTTTCCTGTAAACAAAACAGGATGTCATCCTTGATGGTGAACATCTGTTGTAATGTCCATACAACCACTCTGATGATGACTCATGTGAACCGAAACCTTAGATCAACGACCAATATAATGAAGAAATATCCAAATGTTGGACAGGTTTCGTTTTTATTTTCTCTTGAAACTAAAGCCATTATACAACACTTGGAAAGGCTCATGATAAAACATAATAGGCATTCGTTGTCTGATATATTTAAAAATATATGTTTGAACAATGATCTGCTGCCCCTATACACTAAATGATTATATATACACACACACACACACATATATACACGTGTGTGTGTGTGTGTGTGTGTGTAGCTTTCGTTGATGACTAGTAAATGTTCTTTAAGATGTTTTTTTTATTTTGCTACAGTTCAAACAATTTTTCTGGTTTCCAGGGGGAATTTGAACACACATGCACTGCCCTACCAGCATCAAAACACCTTGATTGACTGATGAAAGTAAAAAGCATTCATATATATATAGATATAAAGTTGACATTGAAGTCAACACCAAGAGGTGACAGTCGCTTTCATGCTAAATGCAATCATCAGGCTATGACTGTCACCTCTGTTTTTATATTTACATATGCTCTATCCCTGAGATATTGAGCACTTTAACCTATAAATATAACATACTGTATAACTCTATTTTATTTATATATATATATATATATATATATATATATATATATATAAAAATTTAGAAGGGAAGAATGCTCAATTTTGTGAAAAAGCATTTTATAGATAGAAATAGTGTGGACATAGAAACATTACATAGTGACCGTTGCTGAAAACCTGAAACTGCCTATATCTACTATTTTTTATATATATATATATATATATATATATAGCTCATGGCAAGAATATGTAAATAATGGGACTTTAAATTCGACGTGAGCAGTTAGCTCTACATTGTATTGGTTTGTGACCATTTGTATCTGTCAACTCTATGTACCCCAAAATATCATTATCATCAGACCCAAGTTGGCAAGAATTGATTTGTGGAGCATTTTAGAGATTTTCAACTAATGGTGTGACCACAACAATTGTCCAATCAAGCATTTATAGAATGTGAAGATTGAGGGCTGCTGACAACTATTGAAATCTTCTGACCATTTATGGAATTGATGCTATGTTGTGTTGTTGCTCATTCCTGGGCTAAAGGGTGTCTGTATTCTATGATACTAGGCATGCACCTTAATACTTTTGGTATATCAGTATATTATTACATGACTCAGTTGGATTTCTATACCTGCTTGATTTTGATGTCCCCAATATGTAATTCACATCTTGAGTTGTCTAATTTGCACACAACCATGCATTCCATCTTTTTTCAATTAAGTCTTGTACTCAGCTCAGCTTGTTGTATATGTCCGAATGATGTCAAAGAGCATTGTTCAAGCTCAGGTAAAAGTCAGAAATTTGGTAGCTAATTTTCAGGAATAAAATCAACCAGCAAATTTTTATATAAAGATTCAGCTGTCTTCTCTCTAACAACACAAACGTCAAATGTAATATTCAAATTCCCAACAGTTTAATACAAATATACAGCATGAATGAAGATTTCCTATATTTGCTTTAAAATATATAATGAAATTAAATGAAATTTGTTCAGAATAATTCACGTCTATAAAATGCAATGTATTTTTATATAATTTTTTGTATCACTTTTTTCTGCATCATCAAACAATTTTAAACATCTCAATCATTTAAGGCTGAATAAAATATTTAATATCAGGAAGTATTGATCATAAACAAGAAAATAAAGTTTTGCAACAAAGTTTAAATTTTTACCTGACATCTGCACCCACCCCAACCTATTTTAACACACTATTTGTTAAAGATATTAGACCAAGAATATTAACGTTTGTAAAATGTTTTTTATTCATCAATAAATCTGTACTTCCATTTATTCACTGGTAATATTTTAACTTAAAATATTTTATTTTTTTGTTTGTTTTTTCCCCAGTTTTCTTGCAATTAAGCAGGTAAAAGATGCAAGCCGATGCCTTAGTAAACGTAATGACCCCATCTGTCTGCGTACAGCTGCCCACATAAGTTTGATTGCTTCAGAAAAGCAAAATGGATTTTTGTTAGCACATAAGGTTATCTGTCAATATTTGCAGAAGATGCAATATCAAGAAATTTACAACTTTACACAAGAACATCATAATCTCAAGGTAAGACAGTTATTTTAAAAAATTTTAGAATATTTCTTTGTTGGGACATTTTTGTTTTTCATTTCAAACTATTTGTTATCTCTTGTTCTATATTTTGTTGTTTTTTTTAATCTTTTTTGTATATAAATTTTGAAAACGCCATCCTCAAAATTTAAATGAAAAGGACACAATTTCATACATCCAGTCAAAAATACTGAAAGCGACCATCTTGACATTTCTATTTGAAGTTCAGGTTTACAGTTGATCAATTATTGAAAATGTCAATTTTCTGTCTGAATTTCTAAGATTAGGAATTATCATTATTCACTGATTTATTTGATTGATTTATTTCCTCATCTTTGTTGTTTTAGTTTTCATATTTCAGCCCCTTTACTCTCTGACCTTCTTCAGGTGTCTATTCTCACAATATGAAGGGTTCAGTTCAAAATTCCAAAAACATTACTGAATGTAATCTGCAGCAGAGGAAGGATGAAAGGTATTGTGAATATAAAAACAACAAGAGGAAGATAATATTTTGAATAAATCAGTGTATAATGAGAATGTCAAGTTCTATAGAAGGGATCCTAACAAATGTCAAATTCTATAGAGGGAAATCCTGATGAATACTGCCAAAAGTTGTCTATGTTGTTTATTGTATGAATTGTCTTATTACTATTCTGAATGTACTTTAAGCTTATAATGGCAAAACCTTTATAACAGCTAACCTCAAGTAATTGGTGTCTTATTAAACAACCATGTAATTTTTCTGTTAAGGAGCTCTAAAATGTATTTGACCATAAAAACAGCAATCAGAATGTTGTTTTCACTGCTTTCCACAGAGCTTTCAACTTATTTTAACCTAATATCTTGTTGTCTACAATTCTTTCAATAAGGATGCCTACAAGTTTGGATTCATTTTAGGAAAAAAAACACTTGGTTGCAGCACAAGGAATCATTAAAATCTTTAATCTTCAAAAGATTGCACATCACAATGTGCTGTATTTGATATGTTGCATTTGAAGAAATATGCATACAAAGTCTGTTCATAATATATCAATCTCTCAACACTCAGTTGCATGACTTTGATGTAATTTGGTAACCAATGAAAAGGGGACCTTACTGTACATACATAAACAGACACTCTTCAGTGAGGTTACTCATCCATCAGTGAAATGCTATTGAGAGAACTTGTGTATTGTATCACCATCTCATTCACAGTGACTGAACAAGGAGATTCTTTATATCTCATTAAAATATTACATCATTCAGGTTTTCTGTCACTCACCCTACAATCAAAATTTGTCCCACAGTGACATTTGGCTTTTCCAAAAGCTAAAATGCTGCTGAAATGCCTTTGATAATAATGGAATAAAGCAATTGATGGAAATCCTGAAAGGAATTTGCAGACTGTTTTGAAAAATAGAAAGGGAAAAACTTTCAAGAGGAATACTTTGAAGAAAATTAAAGTATCATTTCCCTAGGCAGGCTATTTTTTCATTAATATTAACTGGTAAAATATTTTCTGGACACACCTGCTTTGCTTTTTTTTTTCTTCTGTGATCTTTATCCATTTAAATTTTTATATGGAAGATATTTCAACTTTTAGGTAATGGCGGGCAATGTATATAAGCATGTCTTCTGTAAAAACACATAAACGTTATTTAACTTTGTCAAGCATTTCTGTTTTTTTTTTCTCATTTTTTTTAAATTTTAATCTTTTGATATCAGTAATTTTGATCAAAATATTTCTGCTAAACATTTCAATTTTCATGTTAAGAAATAAAAACAGTCATTTTTGCAGAAAAATGTCTTCACTTTTTCACACGACTAATGTACCAGTGGGATTATGGGTTAATTTTTTGTTGTGAAACTGAATAAAAGATTAACCCTTGGCTCCCACAGGCACATTATTTTTTAAATTATAAAAGTTTATCTGCTGTGATGAAAATAATTTGTTGCATTAACTTGCTTCCATAATATTTGTGTTAATTATCTCAGAAAAACCAATGGTCTAATTTACTTCAAAGAAATTGTCCATTGAATTCAAAAAAATAAAATCTACATCAAAAATAAATTTATAATTTTTCATTTTTGTTTTTATTAGTTAATTTCTCTTCCCAAAGCTTTATCAAATTTAAATGTGTGATGGCTTTCTTTAGAATATAAATCTTCTTGAAAAGAAAAAATACTTTAGTTTTGAAATATTTTATCAAATAAAAATAAAAAATATTGAGAAATGTTACTAATGCAGGGTTTGTTTTTTTTGTTTTTGTTTTTTGTAATTAAAAGTTTAGTTTTGTGCATCCTTATTCTAAGGGAGGTAACTATTGAAATTTGATTAGTTTTATAAGCAAACAAAAAACATACTAAAGTGTTTTTCTTTTAAGAAAAATGGATGCAGTTTTTAAATAATTTTTTTACATTACTTATTAAAATAAATCAATGTCAAATTTTTTTTATTATTTTATTTTGTTAAAAAAAAAATTTAACACTAAGAAGAAACAAAAAGTTGAGAAAGTTTTATGAACGGCTTTAAAGGAAAGAAAGAAATGGTGTGTAAAATAGTCATTCATTATATTAAATATTCTATAAAAATAAATTATTTCATTATTAAGACTTATATTCTCATTATTATTAATTTCTACAAGTATTTATTTCATCTTATTTATATTCCTTATTTTAAGTTACTGACATTTGGGAAAACATTCATGAAAGTATGTTTTGAAAATAATATCCAATAATGCATTTCGCCTATTATATGGCTTCGTCAGATGGATAGCAAAATATGTGTTGTGTGTGTGTGTGTATGCATTTGTGTGTTTATTTAATTATTTTAAACCCACACAAATGCATACACAGACAACACATTTTTCATTATCTATTTGATGAAGCCATGTAGGCAAAATGCATTATTGGTTATTATTTTCAAAACATACTTTCATGAATGTTTTCCAAATGTCAGTAACTTATAACTCTGTCGGGTATTACGTACCCAAATTTATTACATTCCTTGTTTTATAATAACTCTGACATTGTTAGGCTCTGATTTTTAAGTAAGTTACACAGATTGTAATTAAAACCTCTGCAATTCTAAGGGTAAAGGATGTAAGTTCAAATCTGACCAGAAACAGCTTCATTATTTCTAATCTGTATTGCCTGCTTAAAAGTTGTAGAATCACAATAAAAGCAAAAAAATTACCGCAAAATGAAAAATTAGTAAGTAATAATGTCAATACTTTCTCAGAAATACAAAAATCTTATTTATTTTTATCCTTAAATATTATCAGATTCTGTGTACAAATTGAAAGCAGCCAGTGAATGCATCAGAATATTTTAATAAAAACACAAAAATATGGATGCTAGGCAATAATTAATACAATTCCTCATTTCAAGTAAAATAAAAATTTTGAATTGACTAGCATTCAATCTTAAACCATAGTTAAGATTGAATTTTGGCAAAAACTGATTTGTCATTTTCCTTCATTCTTGTTTAAAAGGCTGGTTAGTCCTTCAATAATTGTCCAAGATTAGGGAAGATAGACTTTTTGGGTAAAGATATTTTTTCTAGAATAACAGATCAACATTTGAGTAAAGATACAATAGCATTGACATGTTGAAGATATGTCAGTAAATTAATAAATAAAAACATAAAAAACCAAGCTTAATATTTATTAATGCAAGTAATATTTCCCAACAAATTGCTATCCCATGAGTTAACTCCTGAAAAGTAGAACTCCTGTAATTGTCAATACTTTTTTTTTAACTTGTGAAATATTATTGAAAAGTCTGCTTTACATGTATCTGTTTAGTAATTATTTTAAAGTAGACAGGATAAAAAAAATACTTACTTCAGTTCCTAATAATTTAAGTTAGACTTTAAAACTATTTTATTTTAATCTTTGTTTTTAACAACTGAATAAATTTTTATTTTTTGATAATTTCAGGTTTTTACACTTGTCACCAGCCTGCATGAATTAATGATGTCAGTGTTAGCATCTCTGATGCCAAATGCTGCTTATGTAAAAGATAATCCTGGGTTTGTGATTCCTGAAATAAAAACTGCTTCTTCAGACAATGGAAAAACCCAGCTTCCTGGCATGTATTTACATCTTTCATTTGTTGTTTGCCTTTTAACAATCTTTGCCTTGTTTTATGTTGTTATTTGAAAAAATCTTTTGTTGAAAAGAAAAATAAGAATGATTTAAACTCAATACACAAAGGGAAATCAGATATTTCTTTTTTGTTTCTGGAAAGTATCTTGTTCAGCAGGTTTATAAAAAAAATGAAAAGTAATTATTTGTGAGTGTCAAGAATAAATTAACATTTCAATTAGCATATTATGCAATCATATCCATTTCTTTATTTTAAGAAGATTCAGTGGATAGGTGTGGGTATACACGTACACACAAATATTTCCATTACCTCCACGCCAAACATCATGACTGGGCCAAGAACAAACACACACACACACACACACACACACACATATATATATATATATATATATATATATATATATATATAGAGAGAGAGAGAGAGAGAGTCTTCAAATTGCAATGACTCATATTTATGGCCATTATAAGATGTTCAATGTACTAAGGGTGTCATATTGAAGTGGGGGACTGCATTGTAATGGACATGCAGCTGCTTTGCACTTATGATGGGCATTCCTGGCCTTATGTTTACATTACACAACAGTTGTTTAATAGTGATATCGTATATCAATAAACCTATAGTCAGTTTTATAGTTGTACATGGACTAAGAAAAGAGTCAAAAGAAAATTTTGTTGTTTAGTCATTTGGTCAGATTTTGGAAAGTGAGTTGAGCCATGAACTTTTCAGCACCCTTTTAAAACATTAAGAACATCAATAGGTACATCCAGTCCCCTTTAACATCTGTTGATAAAAATATCTCATACTCAAAGAGCAATCCCATTGTAACTCAGGTACTGTGTGTGTGTGTGTGTGCACACTGAATATATACTCTTTAGCACTAGAGGGCGTCGTCAGTGATGTTCTGAAAAGGCTCATTGGGCAGTTTCGGGTCTTTCAAACATCATGCTACCCTCACCAAGAGCTGATCAGTCTCTGATGCGCCCTCATGCTAAATGAACAGCCTGCAGACACTGACTTATATTAGGCATAGAAAGAAAGAGAGAAAAAAGAGAAAAACTGGGAGTAAGCCAAATCACTCAGTCCCTCAAGCAAGCTTAAATATTCAGCAGATGGACACTGGAAGCAGAGTTTTGTTGTCATACAGCTCTGATCATCCACCAGCCATGTTTTCTTTGACTTTTTCATTAATTATACAAATTATTCCTTCAGTTATTTTTCCTTGTTTATCTGGTCATTGACTTTTTCTGAACTGCATATTAATAAGGATTTGAATGAATGGTGTTTTTTTGGGGGTTTTTTTGCTGTGTCAGAGTTATAAATATTGACTTTACAAACAATGCTCATCTTTTTATAATCAAAGGCCAGGGTGTCATTTTCACTTCAACCTTTGCCTAATCTCCAGTTGATATCAAAGCAGATCAAGATTGGAGCAGAGACTTGACTTGGTACTCTTACAATGTGAGCAAGAGTCAACAAAACCTCCTGCTAGTGCAAGGTATTGTAGGGGTACCCGAGATTAGTGGTAATAATGCTGGTGACCCTGGAAGCAAGGGTGCTGGGTATGACCATAAACTGCATCCGGCAGCAAGGCCTCTGATTGGGAGGTTGTGAGGAACGTGGAACCACCTCTTAATTGCTGTTAGGGCCCTAGCTATGAGCAAATAGTTAACCTCCAAACTGGGGTCAAAACACTACCTGTTTAGGGTCCCACCTATGGGTTAAATAGGCCCTTCTCCCTGTCGACAGAGTGTCTGAATATGTCAACTGCTGCCTTGCAAAGAGTAAAAGCCTCTCAATGGGGCCACCTGTTGGCCATGGGTGGCGACCCGTAATGCCTGGAGACGGGATCCTGGTGGCTGAGAAATCCATGACCCAGGAAAAAGCAACCATGGCACTGCAACACTCCACTTATCTAGGCTAGATGGGCACTTGGAGAGGCCCAATCCAATCAATCGGCTGGTCCCGACAAACCTTAGCATATATATTTGTTTTATTTTCTCCCGATCATGTTATACAATCTGCTTGTGTAGAACTATCGATCTGCTCATGTGGAACTATTCCCAACCCTCTATTATATATGCTAGAAGGCTGGGGCTGAGGGTCAATCGTGTCGAGAGATATGACTTTTGACCAACATTAGACTGTTGTGCATTTGATAGAGGTTCAGAATCATACACTTGGTGTGAGTATACTGGTTTTGTATCCCCGTCTCAGCCAAGGTGAATGGGTTTCCCCCTTGGTTTATCCCCAACATAAGTTGGACTCCGTGGTGGGTGGAGGAGCATGGGACTAGCGAAAAACATAAAAACACTTATGGCTTCCTCTACAAATAAAAAACTTAAACACAACTATATAGAATCTGATTCTTCTTCTGATAATGAAACGGAATCATCCTTTCCAAGATTTGTTGTTATTGAGTCATGCAGCTCACTGATCACAAATTTATCTCCCTTTATAATAGAAAAGGTGATATCAGGCAATTTAACGCCTTTAACTGCCAAGAAATTGAAAAATGGGACACTGCTTGTCAAAGTGGAAAAGAAGAAACATGCGGATTTTCTACTGAAAATGACTGTTCCACAACGTTCCAGTAAAAACATACCCTCACAAATCTCTGAACATAAGGGGGTTGTGAGAAGCCAAGAACTATCTCTATGTACAATAGAAGAAATTAAGAAAGAGTTAAAAAAAACAAGATGTCATTGATGTTAAACGAATTTCAACAAAAAAAGAAGATAAAATGATAGAAACAAACACCTATATAATGACATTTAACTCACCGAAAATACCAGAGAAAATTAAAGTAGGCTATACCATGGAGAGGGTCGAGCGATTTGTGCCTAACCCTCTGAGATGTTATAAATGCCAAAAATATGGGCATCATGAAGACACTTGTAGAGGACGAGATGTGTGTGGGAAATGTGGCCGAAAAGATCCTGACCATTACATGAATGAATGTGAATTTCCTAATAAATGTGCTAACTGTGGTGGTGACCATCTGGTCTATGCAAGATCTTGTGACAGTTGGAGAAGAGAAAAGCAAATTCTATCAATAAAGCACAAAAATAACATTCCTTACCAAGAAGCACGAAAGGTGGTAGTAGGATCTAACACTACCACGTATTCCCAAGTAGTCCATCAGAAAAAAAAATCAACAGGACAAATATGAAGAATTTGCCAAAACATAATTCAGCTGGATCTGGTTGACTGGGACAATTTTATTAATAAGATAAAAGCCTTGCTTGAACTTGACAAAAATAATACAACTATAGCTTCAGAAACACCAACTACTCAAAGTAATCCTGCGGACAAAGGAAAATCTTCCACTAAAACAACTACAAAAACAACAGCGCAGACACAAACCACTTCTAAGAAACAAGTCGCAGAAATCATCAAGCCATCCTCCTACTTATAAAATTGACAATCTTGGGGAAAAATCAAACATTAAACCCCAAATCAAACAATGATATGGCAGAACGTTCCCCACAACCTAAAATAGACAATACTCCAACTTCATCCTCACAGGAACGTTTAAAGTTGTTGAACATAACAAGCCAATCTACAGAATCACCAACATCAAAGGTTGATACCAAAAATAGATTTAGCTCGATAGAAAGAATAGAGACGGAAAAGCTGAGCAATATAAACAAATCTAGGAAAAACAATAAATCTAATTTAACATAACGAAACTGCAGAGGAATTAGAGCTAACTATGAAGAACTTCTAATACTCCTCGATAAATATAACCCCAAAGTTGTATGCCTCAAGGACACCAACCAGCTAAACATTAAAAATTACAATTCATACAATCACTTACACAAAGATGGACACAGAGCTTGATGCAAAAATGGCAACAACTAGGGACAAAAATAGCCACAATAATCTCTACCAAATAGAACCTACTTTAAAAGAAAGGAAACAATCTTAATAATACAAGAAGAGAAGAAACCACCCTTACTCGGCTACACATTGGACATACTAAACTGACTCACTCCTTTATACTCGAAAGGGAGCCTCCTCCTAAATGTCTCTGTGGAAACCTATACACAGTAAAACATATACTGATAGAATGCACAAACCTTACACACATTCAAAGAAAGTTCTATAACATTAAGAGTACAAAGGAACTATTTACAAAAATTGATCCAAGTCATATAATAAACTTCCTGAAAAGAATTGGTCTTTTATCAAGGATGTAGTCTGATGTGTAATTAATATATGCTACCTTTTAACATTGTGCAAATAAATTGTCTATACTAAATGGAAATCCTTGTCCTAGACAGTAATACCTGGAATTATTTTGCAGTGTGCAAGCAAATAAGCTCTCGCTTATATAGCTTATAGACGTTTACAAATCCTATATATTTAATATACATATATAAACTAAATTTGGCATTAAATGATCTACAGTGGTTGATATGACATAAAACCCAACCAACCAAAGCAAACCTGAAAGCAAGGTTATATCATCTGAGCAGGGTTTTATTAGAAAACCACTCTGGTTGTTGCAGAAAGTGTTGTAGGACACTTGATCACTGAGGAGTCTTTTGTCCTTGCTTTCATATCAGGGTTTTCTTTTCCGAAGTATGGAAATGTAGCAACAGTTATCAAACAGCCTTGGAATGTGGGACTTTGGGCTTTTCAGCCTATAATCTTCTACTCTAATCATTGTGCTAAACAATTGATTCTCCAACAAAACCTAAAAATATGTTGGTTCTGTAAATTGTGTTATTCTTTGTTTTCTATTTTCTTATTACTAATTTGCAATGAATATTTTCTTTTGATCAGATTTCATTCTTGACACTTGTGATATGGATCCATTGTGCCCTTGGAAACCATTCTTGATCAACAATCATACATTTCTGAATTATGTTTTGCGAATGTGGCACAGTTGCATGAATGTTGACCTGAGCAGCAACAGTAACATTGAAGAAATGTATAGCACACTGAACACTCTCATCTCAAATAGGCAGAACATGCTTAAAGCTGACCAGGTAAGAAATAAATTACCATAATATTGTGATATCGGAGTTAGTCTGGCATGTAAATCAGTGACACCTGTCATTTAGGTGGAACCCACCCACTCCGTTTCCACCTGCTTTATTCTGATTTATTGTTGAAAACAAAGGGTGGAGCATTCATATAACTATAATTCATTTTCCTTTATTCTCTGTTCACCAATACTGTTTTAAATAGAAAATATATTGTGGAAACCTTGAGGAGTTATCACAAGTGATGCATAGTAAATTTTTAGAAACCTGATTTTTTATTTACTACTTTGAGGTAAAATTTAGCATTTTGTGGGGTGGGGGCTGAGTCCTTGTATTGGTGAGATTTTTTTTAAAGCTTAAAATATTAACTTGCCTGCTGCAATTTATAGGGCTTGCAGAAACACTGTCATCTGTGGGTTATTGCAGGAATATGCTGAAAACATCTTGAATCTAACCAAATGATTGAACGGAATTTATTTTTAATTTTTAATTACCTTCCTTGTCGGACTGAGACCCTTTCGGCACTTCTCATATATAAAGCTTATTATTTAACACCCTGTGATATCTGTTACTTTTCGCTTTATAGTTATCTCCCTTGTACTGGCTATGTCAGATGGCAGTGTCATTATCATAATAGCCAACTGTTCCAAGTAAAAAAAAAAAATTTTTTTTACTGATTATCCAGATGATATAATATTCTCAATAAAGATTAGAAAAAAAACAAAAACAAAACAAAAAATGAGACTCTATGAAAGTATCTAAATTCATTCTATATCTAAAATAACTGATGATTCTTAAGCCAAGGATGAAATTTCTGTGATGCAATAAACAATGATAGCTGACTATGGCAAGTGATTAGTCATAAAAAAAAGATTAATCAGTACAATCCTTATATATATATATATATATATATATATATATATATATATAACAACATATCTTCATTCAAGCCTGTTTCATTAAATAATATATATATATATATATATATATATATATATATATATATATATATATATATATTATAATAATCCTTTCTAGTTCTTTAATTATCTTCTTAATGTTAAGTTGAAAATCATCAAAGAAGGTGCTGTATTTTTTGTCAACCCAAGTATTTTTGATCTCAGGGGAGATCCTGCTCAGGTGTGAATTGCAAAGACAAACAATGCAAATGTAATCATTGTGATGGTGAATGCACTCTGTTATAATTATTTTAAACTTAATCGTTGTGCTGATGATGATGTTTTGTAAACAAGTGTTCACAATGCATGGGAGGTAACCAGAGATGGTAAAATGCAACATGGTGTTAAATATTAGTCGACTCAAATGCATTTTAAAACATTGCTTAAAACATTGTAGTAAATTTTGTTCAGTTTGGTTGCTTGCTTTTGATATAGAGGACCTCAAGAATTTGAAGTTTTTGTTTATACCTCATTGTCCATTATTTTGGAATACATAAAACATGTTACACTAATTTTTATTCTTATCTCCCAATGTAGATCAGGTATACTTTCATATTTTATCTGCATCACCTTAAAACAAATCTGCATAAAATGGTATTTCAACCCAGTATAAACCATAAACATAAATTGTAAAAATGACCATAAATATTTTGCAATAATTTTACTCTTTTAGTTTTAATTTTGGCATTAATTACAATAATAGCATAAAGTTAATTGTAAAAAAAAATAAAATAAAAATTACTTTTGCAGGTTTAAAATAGGTTTAAACTGTTTTAAATGCCAATTTTTGTCATTCAAAATTTACATCATGATTGATTGCTTGCAGAAAAATTTAAACTGTAATTAAAATTCTTCCAAATATAAATCCATCATTATAAAAAATCCTTCAAAAACTCTGTTCAAAAGTTAAGTAGTTATTGAGTTAACTTTCCCAATGGTGATATATGGCCACTTAAATTTATATGCTGATGGAGCAAAGTTGAAGTATGGATCAGAAATGACAAAATCTGATATGATTGAAAATAGCATAAGTCAGTTATCAACATTAAAATACTGTCATCTGGCAAACCATACTTTATTAGTTTTTATAAAGTTTTCAAAGTAGTTGAACCATTATATCTTGGAAATCAGGAATTGGCAAAGTTCAAATTCTGGTTGAGACTAACATTTTCTAACTAATGCTCTTGGGAAAGCAGTGATTGAACTCTCCATATATTCAGTCCCATTACCAGTCTATCATAATTTTTGTCACTGGCATACAATAATAAGAAACAGAAAAATAGCTGTCAATCTATAATCCTTCTCTTTTTCGAAAATTATGTGAAGTAACTACTGTGCTATATCAGAACAAATTATTTTATTTTATTGTGCTGTCAGAAGATATGGTTTTTTAAAAACATTTTTCAATCACTTTTATTGGAATTTCAATAACCAAGGAAAAAATGAAATGCTACATGTCCTAAATAGACTATCATTTAATGATATTGTGTGTGTGTGTGTGTGTGTGTGTGTGTGCGTGTGTGTGTGAAGGAAAATATTTTTCCTTTGTTTTAATTAAAAAAAGCCTTTTTCAAACAAGAGAAATGTATTCAATTAGCCTCAATTCCAGAAAACATGATGTTTTCCAGAATTGAGGCCACAGAATGATGCACTCCAATGTTGGTTAAAAAAGAACAATTAATGGTGTATCTATCAAACTAATCACTAAATTTTTGTATTTTTTAAGATTAAGGATATTTTGTTAAATGTGTCATTTTTGTTTGTGTATGCATAGAAATCTAACCATTTTTCTAACTGATTTTCAGTTAATGATCGAGAACTGCACCGATCTGACCCTTTGTCTTCTGGCCTTGTTACAAGCAGAAACAAGCTCTGCTATAAAGCATCTCCTTCAGATGATGTCCAGCCTTCATGATGTCGGACAGTTTGAGTTACTTCAGGTTATTTCTCAATTGTGTCTTCCACAAGGTGAGTTCTTCATCACAGAGTCTGATCTTGTATTACAATTTGTAAAAACGTAACTGAACACATTGTAAATATGAAATATTACTAAAGCAATTATTTAAATATATGATACTGTATTAATGCAGAATGAAAACTGAAAGTTCTATGAGACAAAGAAGTCACTAAAGGCAAAAAGAATGAATGAAAAGTCAGTTGTAAGAAGATGGAAGGAACAGTTGTGGGCAAAAAATGAGAATTACACATTGGGTAAGTCAAAATCAAGCAGGTGTAGAAATTTTCCAATCTGATTAGGGAAGTGGAGAAGTGCGACACCAAAAACTGAAGGTGCAATTTATAAAAGATACTTTTTCAGAAACTGAGCAAGATATAAAAGGATTGAAAAATGAAATTAGGAAAAAAGTGCTGGAGTGTTAAGTAATTCCTAATTTCCTATATAGGAAGTGAATGGCTAGGCAATTTCCTCACAAATTTGAAGCAAGTGAAATGTGGACAAATGGTGAGAATAGAATGGATTTGAACATGTGACAAATGAAGACGTTTTAAGGAGAATAACTACAAAAAACCTGTTTCTAGCAATCAGAAAGGAATAGGTGGGATTTTGGGGATATATAATGAGGTAAGAAGTTTTGGAGAATTTGATACTAACATGGCACATGGAAAGCCAGAAAAGCCTCGGATAGAGGAACATGTACGATAAAAACAAAGGAACGAGTATTGCCGAGGAGAACAACAAAAGAGAAGTTGCAGATGACCATGATCATGTTTGTTTTGAGTTGCGATATCAAAACTGGATTGGTTAAAAGGAAATAACTATTCCCCAACAATCATTTTTATTTTAGGATGTAGGCAGTGTGGAGACATAAATTGACAAGTATTGTTAAAATTAAATATATTTAAAATTATATGAATTAGATTTGGTGCTGAAAATTTCAGTAACTCTCTTGAATTTATGTCATTTGAAAATTGGCTATAATTTTTCACATATATTGGCCATATGCCAAACAAATCTCTCTATAATCGCAATCTCATCTTTTGCCTAATGTTATGGAAATTTTAGAAATGTTTTTATTTCTTTATTACTTGTGAAAACATTCTCTTTAATAGATTGCAAGAAAATTATCTTTTTACTTTCTTTGGGTGAATATCAAATGCATATTTGAAACTGTTTACTCTTCATGCAACAGAATCTCTGCACTGTTTACTGAAGTTGATGATAGTAATGCAGTAGGTGCAAGTATGTGTGGAGAATGGTTTATAAAGTTTTAGAAAGAACTCTTTGGAAAACCATAGCAGTTGAAAGCTGATAAAGATTTAAAATGAAAATTTTATCAAAGAACATGTGAATTTGTAGAAAAGCTTGATTTAAATCAATCAATTCAATGAAAACAATTTTTCTGAACCAGGAAGTCAGTAATCTTGCTTTGTGGTCACACTTGTTCTCATTTTGCACATGTGATGCAACAGATAATCATGAAACTCAGAAGCAGAATTCTTCCTTTAGTCAATTCATTTTTTTTTTTTTTTTTTGCTGCATTGTTGAAGCTGCTTACCAGCCAAGGTATGTTATACCTTGACTGATAAGCAGCTCCAACAAATTCAAGGAAAAACTTGAAAAATTCACTGAATCAAAACTAGAATTGTTCTTTTATAGTGAAATGCAAGACTAACCTGAAAGGTGGTATGAGATCATAAAAAGAGGAAATGTTTTTTTGTTTTGTTTTTTTACTAAATAATATTGCTATGATTTTGTTAAAAAATGGCAGAAACTATTGTGGCAATTTTGTGTGTGTCTGGAATTATCTACAGTTTGTGTTAGTTCTTTTGTTAATGTTCCAATTTTTCAGTTGACTTCAGTCATTTTCAAGAAAGAGAGAATTTAATCTAATTTCTCTCTTTCTTCATAATCGTGTTGAAGCCACTTGATATCTTAAAAGTCACTGCTTATGTTCTGATTTTTAAAAAATGTTATTATTTGAAATATTTTTTTTCTTTTTGTTCTTCTCATTTTTATGTGTCATGAATCTGATATGACAAGAAACACCCAAACTGATATACTTGTATATCTTTTCAGGACCAAAATACTTTTTGAAATTGCAACAAGAAGTCACGGCAATACGAGTATTGGTCAACCTTGATAAAAATGATGACGATGTCTCCAAATTGGACTCTACTCTTAAACTGAACACAACTAAACGTTATTTGTCTGACCTCAAGGAAGACAATAACATCTCTAATCCTGGTCTCCGGTGTAGGGAACTTGATTGTGTGCGTGCCTATTACTATATTGGTGTCTTGCGATATCTTCTTGACAGACAGAATTCTGAATCTACGCTCATTCCGTCACAGTCACTGCCAAAGATTATCAACAACAAAACTCCCAGAACTGAAGATGATAATTCTTTTAATCAGACAAATTTGTTGGATGTGGAAAATTCTGAATGGATTTCTAATCAAGCAAATCTTGAACTCAACAACAACAACAACAACAATACTGATGCAAATAATGATGATGATTCTCTATTGAGTGAAATTGCTAACCAGAACTCTGATAATTATTGTAAAATACAATTGATGGTAAGGGTAGATTATAGGTTGGATTTTCACAAAATTAGGTTTTTATCAAAGTGCATCTTGTGGGACATCCAAGGAAAACGGTTTGCTCTTACAGAAAAACTGGGATACATTCATAAAGCAATCTCCCGACTACTTCTTGATCAGAAACCACAAAATGAACTTGCTAAATCAACACCTGTCGACTTGGAGGTCAGCAATTCCAACCATTCGGTTAAATATGTAAATAGTTCAAGTGGTGAGAAGATGAAAATGATAGAGGAAGGGTCAGTGTCACTCCAACAAGATGCAGTACGTCTGCAAGCACCTGACCTGATCCCCACAGGACATGAATCATCTCCCTCTCCATCAAACCCATCCCCAAATGAAGAAACAACAATTTCTTCACCCCAACTTGTAAAAGAACTGCTTTCCAAACAGTCTTCTTTCCCTTCATCAAATGTGTCTTCTTTATTGCCGTCTTCACATTGCTCTTCCCCGTGTTGTCAAGATGAGGAATCTTATCGTTCTGCAACTAAACCACGTAAAATTTTGTGGAAGGATGATCCACCTCTTCGCAGTCAGGTGTGTCCCCTGCATAAGAAATATATCAACGTTCCTGATTCATGGTACGATTTGCCTGTTGATAAGAAATATGGTCAACAATGCATCAACATGGGCATTTTGCTGGATGAACAAGATTTAGTAATGTCAGAATTAAAACAGGGACCAGAGAATCCAACGCAGGTGAGAAAATGTTTACATTTTAAAAAAGTTGGATAAAACTATTCCAGTGTATCAAAAGTATTTGTATTTTTTTTTAATCAACTCTGCTTCTTTAAGTTTATACAATGATCTCTTGAACCACTTTATTGAACTACAGTCAAATATTGTTTCTTTTCCTTCCACTTCCTAAATGAATAAAAAAATATCTAAAATTTTTCAGCTACAATACTTGTATTCACCATTATGATGGTTACTTAAAAGTTCTCAGCCCAGCAAAAAGGAATTTTTAAAAAATTCTGATGCTTTGTCATGTGATGAGATTTTGATAAGTGGGTCAGACCAAGAGCGTTTTAGCATGCCCTTCATATTTGATCTGAAACAAAGTTATAGCTGATGATATTAATGAAATAACACAGTCATAGTATTTGGATGTGTATATGACATCAGCTTTCAAGGTTTGTACAATAAAGAAAAAAAATGAAAATACTTTTGATATAACCTCATGGTTTTTCCCTAGATAAAACTATCTGTTGAGAAATGAAGGCAAATTTATATGAAAACATCTTTTTATTATTTTCTATAAGCAACTTGGGGAAAAAGATTTCATAAAGAATTCCTTTTGACAGTTTTTTAGTGTCTCATACAACCTAACAATTATTTCATCTGTAACTTTTTTCATTCATTTTAAATATTTTTAAAAACTCATTTCTTACTTAAATCAAAACAAACGTGTGAATACATTTCAGATGTTTGACTCTCCAGGCTTTGTTAGGTTTCTATTTCATTTTGAAAAATGCAAAAAATTAAAAACAGCAGTACATTGAATGATTTAACCCTCCTCCCCCTATTTGTAAAAATAGTCTCAGAATTGACTGATGTAATGCATAAAGAGGTAATGTAGTTGTGACCACTATGGCAGACAGGCAGGCTGACTTTATTTTACATCATTTGACTGGCAACAGTCATGGATTGTAATAAATCAATGAATTGCAATAAAATGACATCCCAAGTTAACAGACTACAGATTCCATTCAATGTAGTTCCATAGTTAAGCAGCAAAGTTATCACTATTGGCATTATGACATTGCTTATTATGCTTCACCTGGTCCCCAAAATATCACCATTGGATGGAAGACTGGTGCCATGTTGCCTGTTCAGATGAGTCATATTGACAACTCTTTTGAGCATAAAATAAAGTTCTTGTGTTAAGAAGTCTGTCAACAAATGTGTGATCTGGTGGTGGGCCCTTTTAATTGTGTGTGAAGTTTGTAAGGACCACTAGTGAAACGAGAATCTATCTTGACAGCTGTGACATACACAGATCTTATTGCAGATTAGCTTGACATGTTACCTGGTGGTGGTAGTGATGATTTATTTCCAGTGAAATAATGCAACCTCCCATCCATGTGTGGGGGATATGAAATTGATTCCTTGCAACAACTTCAACACTTCAGACCATATTGTATATAGTTATTCAGGCAAAGTTAAGAACTATACATTATTAGGTTGCTATCTTCAAGTTCTAGTGCATGTGTGTGTGTGTAATGGTTTTCATAACACTTTGAACATGGACAGAGCAAACAGAATATGACATAAATGTCATTTTTGACAGGTTTAATGTGCTAGTCTGAAATATTTTATTCTTATTGGCTTTTCTTTATTTATCAAATGATAAAAATATTATTCAGAGCAGGAATTTTAAAATTTATGAAGATGAAGAATTATCAAATATTAGTAACATCTGAGGATGGTAGGAAAGTGAACTAGACAAAACTATTGCTCAATGATATCAATCTGAGTTACGGTGTCATCATGTTATGATGATATAAAATATGACAAATACCTCTTGATTTATGAGATTTTATTATTTGAATTTTCATTTGTTTTCTTTCAGATTCTTTTTCCACATCCGCTGTCAACTGCTCAACTTTTATTGAATGTGATTCAGAAAAGCGAAGACTTTGATAATTTGGAAAAATTACAACTTCTTGAAGACATTCTTTCCTGGGCAATGGAATATTCTTGTACAAGTGAGCAGCAGCATATATTCCAGAGCTTAAAGGAACAGATAAATATATAACACTTAACAGCTTGTGTTTTCATTGCAAAGATCAGAAAAGAATGAGACAAAGTCTTGGGTAAAATCTGAACACCCATTCCACTCTCATGACTGCAAATCCCAAATGACACGTTTCAATGCAATTTCTGTCTTTTTTTTTTTTAATTTTATTTTAATTCTTTTCTTTTTTCTTTTTTGCACAAATCTTTAACACCAAAATTGCAAAAAAGAAAAAGAAATCACTTTTGTATAAAAATTGATTAAAATTTTCATGTAAACATCTCTGTCTGCAAAGGACATGAAAGTTTGGAATATTAAATGTTTGTTGTCCTGGTGAAAAATTAAAAACAGTTTCTTTTTGTTTTGTTGTTTTTGATTTTTTTTTGTATTATTTTTTACTTTAAATTTATTTTCAGTTTTTCTTTTGTTTTACTTTTGAAATTTATTAAAACATGTTCTCACAAACATATGAACTTGAGCAGAAATTTGGTCTCCCTATTTGCTTTAAATGCTGCCAAATGATTTTTGTTTTTAGATTTGTCTAAATTTTCAAAACTAAATATACAAATTTCGATTCATTTTATAATAGAATTGATTTTCAGTTTCATGTAAGTTTTCAATTTTTTTTTTATGTTCAAATCTGGATTTTACTGTCAAAGATTTTCACCAAAATGTCCAATGCTGAAACAGTGCATAGAATTTAATCCAAATCTATATACATAACTGAATTTAAGATTCCACGAGGAGTGTATTCTGCCCTGCTGTCACAATTATTCAGTGAAGGACACACGGTATTCCTCTTCCTTTCAACTTCAATAAATGGATCTGATATTTCTGCTTTGCTTCTGTTTGTAACAATACATTCCTCTTTCTCCCATCAATGACACGTTCATTTATTTCTGACCATGTCTGACTTTTAATTCAAGAAATGGGTTTAAAATTTTTGTTTCATTTCTTTGAATTTTTATTTCTCTTTTTCTCTTCTCATTATCTGAGCAGGAAATTTGCTGAAACATTTTTGTAGAATTTGTTTTTAAAAGAATGAAATTTTCTTGCTTCTATTTAAACGAAAACAACTTATCAAGTTTAATTTATTCTGAAATTTATTTCTATAAAATGTCTGCCAGGTCTTCATATTACAAGGCAAACAAGAGTCAGTTTCTTTTCTGACTCCAAATATTTTTATCTAGCTCTTAGACTTTCAAAGTGAAGAACCTTCTTTGTCATGTTCATTGTTTTCTGAATTTGTTCCACAAATTTATTAAAAAAATTAATTATAAGGTGCTGAAAAGATATTTAAAAACAATCTGATGTTTAATCATTTAGTCAGATTTTAAAAAGTGGTTTTGATCAAGAACTTTTTTAGCACCTTTTCATAAAAGGCTGAAACTGAGCTTTTTTATGTAAACTAAAATAATTGCAGATTTCTTTTTCTAAATGTTCTAATAACTCAAAAACCAGTAAGTTAAAGCAAATCAATTATTGATGATAACTTTAAAGTGAAATCTCACTGCAAAAAAAGCTCACATAGAAATCAGTTGTAGGTTCAGTCAAAACAATTTCCAAAAAAGAAAAACCTCATCTGCCTTCATTTTGCTGTATTTTTTAAATCTCCAGTGTAAATTCCAACCTTGATATTTGTTCTAATAAACTGATAATATATTTTAAGAACTTTTATTTGTAAGTGATTTAAATAAACATTTTTTTCATGAATAATTTTAAATTTTAGTAACTCAAATTTTTGACATTTCTTAAAGGAAAATTGTCATATTGAAAACTGAAATAGCAAATTGTCAGAAATATTTCTTAATTCTCAAAATGTTTTATGGTTGCGTTTGCATCTGAATCTGTGTTTCACTGTTCTTCAATATTTCTTTTTTTAATATTTAAGGGCATATTTCCCATGGGAATTAAAGTATAAAAGATATTAAAGATAAGTAGATATCTACTATGTTGAAATTGTATTTTGAGATGAAAATAGAATTCACAGAATTCATGGAATGGCTCTGTGAAAGTGAAGTATGCTTATTTGGTTGCTATTGACTACTGTTATCTTCAAAGTACTCGGTTGTGAAACAATTGCCTGTGTTGAGATAATGATGCCATTGTTTGAAACATTTTTTGAATTTGTTGTCTGAAATACATTTCAATATTGTCTTTTCAATTTTGGAAATAGCCAAAAATTATATTGGGAATCTAGCTCTATGAATAAGATAGATGGCCCATTTTTGTAATGGATTTCTTAGCCAGGAAACTCATGAACTCCTAACACATCATATGCAGGAGAATTGTCAATTGATAATCTACTTGTTAGGCTAGAATTTGGGATTTTTATTCCATTGAACAGATTTTTTATTTATTTTTATAAATCACTTCTAAATAAATGTTGATTGGCAGTTTTATAACCACCTCTGCTCTCATTTTGTCAGTCTGTTGTTCTTTACCTCAGCAGTAACCATCAAAAACAGTATTCTTGGTGTCATCACTTGGCAATATTTGTGATCTTCAGAGCCACTGTGCATGTTGACATTAGCAAGCTGGAAGTTAACCAGATTTTACAAGTTTTTCACCCAGTGTTTGATGGGATTCCACTGAGATTTCAGATGTGACATTTATTGAAATTTCACATCGTGGTATCTTGTTTCTCTGTTGAAAACCAATTTCACAGCACAAACCATCAAAATCTATTGTTGAATAGGGTTTTATGAAAATAAATTGAATGGGTTTTATGAAAATAAATTGAATTTAGACACTGTATTTTTGTCTATCTGGGCTTGTGTCTTGGGGTTTGTTAGTGGTAGAAGCAGCAGCAACAGAAGGGGGAGGGAGAAAGGTTTATGAACAGACCTATCTCCTTGTCATCTCCTCTCTGTCTTTCTAGTCCTGTTTGTCTTGTGCGTTTTTGCCCATCTCATTTATCTAAGAAGTTTGTGCACCTCTAGCATAAATTTATTGCTTGTTTTTCAATAAGATATTCATGAGTTTCCTTTGTTTAGTAACAGATTGTATTCTTTAGAATGTTGGATCAGACTGAACCCCTGGTCTGAATTTTGGTAGCAATACAAAGATTTGGGTGTTTAGAATCTAGAACTTTAAACACTGTGTGTCCATAGATCTGTGTAAAAAAAAAAAAAAAAAAAAAAAAAAAAAATTCAAGGACTTTTCCAGGACTGAAACTGGGACATACACAAAATGAATATTCATCAATTTCAAAAGCACAAACTTTGTGATTTATCTTTTACTAGTTTGGCAAATGAGATGTTTAAAAAAAAAAAAGAAAAGAAAAAAGGTGGTCACATGGATCAGTTGCAGTGAAGAAATCCAAGTGTTGATGTCCAAAACAACTGCATGCAGATCTGGTTATGTTACACATTTTGTGTGACATTCTCACACAGTTTTGAGTTCTACTATACTTGAAATTTTGAATTACACACTTTAATTCTTACTGTTACACATTCCTGGCATCACAAATGGGTCGAGGGTTCAGCCATGCAAATGACCTTACAATAGGGGTATCTAAGGGGAGAGTTTTCCAAAAGTTTCTCAATGATGGTGATGAATATTGTATTTGTTGCAAACACATCTTTTGTTGAAATTTTCTTTTCTGGATAAATTTTGCATAGACCTATCACCAGAAATCCACACTCGATCTTTGCAGCATGTTTGGGTTTGACAAAATTCTTACCAATTCATTCAGTTTGGAAAAAGTAATTATCTTTTTGGTGTGCTCTTCCTTTACAAATCTCAACAGTTTCATGATCATGCTAAAAAGATCATCTGCCAGGAAAGGAAGCAATGATTTATCAATGTGATATTTTATCAGAAACTGTTCAATGTCGTTTGAAACAGACACAAAAATCTGCAGTTTCACTGGAAATAAAATGCCATTCACATTTGACAGCAACACAGAAGACGATTTGGTCAGGTGACATTTTTTTTTTTTAAGTTCACAAATTTGATGACATCTGGTCTAGAAGTCATTACATGTTTGTACATTTTCTAGCCATTTATGGCAGAAATACAAAAGTAAAGTGACAGTTTCCATATTGAATTTTTAATATAAAGCCAACAATAAAAGCCAAATAAATTTTAATATTCCATCATTTTTTCACACTTAGTAGTTTACACGTAGATACACATTGACATGGGACATGTATCTATTTTTTTAGTATGAACTTACCCACTACTGATTAGAGATCAAAAGGACTTTTTATTTTTGAAATTGACATGTGAATCAAATTTCTTCAATTGTTCAAATTTTAAAAAACACTGATAAATTTTTCAAGTTTCTACTAAATATTATTTTCCTTTCAACTACAAATTCAATGAGTGTAAATTAATTTATCTTTGATGTAGATGTTTATTTGTCTCTGATGCCTTTTATCTTTGCTTTTCCTCTTTTCTTGTTGAGTGAGGATAGCAGCTAGAAGACATGCCATCATATTTTTCATCCCTTTCTTTCTTGTCAACTACAGAAAATACAGAAATAACTACAAGGTCATGAACTCGTTCTAAATCGAAGAAACAAACCACTGTTCACAATTGCCAAATATTACTGACAACTAAAAAACATTTTTCTTAAAGGACAATTTTAGCTTGAAAAAAATCCAGATTTCTGGGATTTGCCATTTTGACTTTCATGAAAAGAATGTGTGTGTGCAGTGCAGCCCAATTTAGAAAATTCCAGGACTTTTCAAGGAGCTTTTGGGCTATTGTTGTTTTTCCAAGACTTTTTAAGCACTGGAAAGGGCCCTGTCAATTTTCTAGGACTTTTCAAGGTTTCCAGGACCTATATGAACCCTGTAAACATAACAAAAATTCTTCTGTGGGATTTTATTTCATTCTTGTCTGAATTTTGTTAGATTAATCATTTTGATCACCCAAAATGACTGACCAACTTCCCAAAATCTAAACCAATGATTAAACATCAGATGTTTTTTGGTGGGGAAAGTCTTCATACACACTATATATATATATATATATATATATATATATAATGATAGATTCTCCTGTCGTCTTCAATGTATGAATGTATTTCAGTTCAGTTTTTATGTTTCGTATGAGACAACAATCTTGCACAGGATTTGCAAACAAATCCACACGAAGGGCATACTGAAGGGTCGACCGTCGTATGGGCCGATGCATTAACTCGAGATTTAGTGTTAATTCTTAATTCTCACAGATGGTTGAGACGATTCTTTGCAAAGTGAGTTATGCCTCAGTAGCAGGTATTTCTCCAGTTTGCTCGGTTTTCAACGGTTTGAACTTCTCTATAGGGATATTTGCAGCAAATTGTATTTATCCTTGAAGCATAACCAAGGACTGCCTACATTACACTTACCATGAAAAAGTTGGCTATACATGAGGATTTTCGGGATCCGATCATCACTCATTCTGAAGACATGACCAGCTCATCTGAACTGTGATTGCATCAGAAAGCATTCAATACCATCGACACGACATTTGATGAAAAGATCCGGGTTAGAGATTTTGTCCTGCCGTGGATAACCACATATTGAACGAAGACAGCGTTTATGAAAAGCATCAAGTTGATTGATGTGTGTCCTGTATGGCGTCCATGATTCTTGACCCATAAAAAAGTGTGGTCAGAATGACTGCACAATAGACACTGATTTTCGTCTTCAGTGAAATCCCACGAACATCTCATAGGCGATGCTTAAACTTCCCAAAGGCATTGGTTGCCTTTGATATTCATTTCACGAAGGACTGAAAGCATCTGTTCTATTTAATGGAGAGTTTTCAGAAACCTTTGATGTAACAAATGGCACAAAACAAGGTTGTGTCATGGCCCCTGTACTTTTCGCTCTCTTCTTTTCAGTCATGCTGCACCATACTTTTAGTGATCTTGACATGGGTATAAAATTTGAAACTTGCACAATTGGTGGCCTCTTTAACCATCAACATTTTAAATCAAAATCGTTGACTCAAGCAAGCATTATTCATTATCTTCTTTTTGCTGATGACACTGCAATCATGGCTACCTCAATCAAAGAAGCTCAAGCACTCATCACTCGTTTTTCCACTGCTTGTAACGCATTCAGATTAACTATAAGCATAAAGAAAACTGAAGTTGTCCATCAACCAAGGCCTACACTTAAGCAGGTCAAGGGTATAAAACAAAAACCACTTGCCCATACCTTTCCAGTCGTTCCCATTACTGTTGACAGCAACAGTCTGAAGTATGAGAAATCATTCTCGTACTTAGGAAGCAAAGTCAATTCAAGTGCCTCTTTGGATGATAAAATAGTTAACCGATAGAGATAGAGAGAGATATATATATATACACATACACACACACACACACACAAATCAGTCTTCAGTTATCCATACATATATACACATAAATATATTACAAAAGTTCAGAAATAATCGGGTCATTTTTCATATAATTTTATACAAAACCTGAGGAGATTTTATATTTTGTTGCATTTAAATGCAAATAGAACTTTGAATATTTCTTAGTATATGCCTTTACATTCAAACTAGCATCCTCATCTTGATTGTTATACTCACATTTTGGCCATTCTTCAGTAACCCTGGAATTTTAAATCAAACTCCTTATTCAATCTGAAGGGGTAAATTCTTATACCACATTCTATAGGAGAATACACTTGCATCAATTAATACAATTACGTCACATGTCCATTTCTTCCACTGAGCTTTAAACCTAATGGTAAAAATTTTGTGTCATTTCTATGCTAGGTCTACTGAGAAGGTCATCAGTAGCCAACATTTGTACTGATTCTTTCATTTTTAACCTCCAATGTTGTACTTTTATTTTCTTGACTTCATAACACAGAGGTTGATGACCAACCTTTTCCCATCAATATATGATTAGCTAACACTTTAATCAAATAGGCTAAACATATTTGGTTCATTGGCAGCTGCATGTTCAACTTCTATGCTTGGTAATGCTGAAAAGTCACCATACTCTGGTTCAATGGAAGAAACAGACAAGGGACAGAAACGCGATTAAGACCTTTAAGTATTAACTTATACGAGTTATCTCCCCTAAGCATTGAAAGTAAAAGTACAATCTAATAAAAAAAATTAAAATTTATTTTTTTTTTTTGTCGTTTCTGATGAATTCTTTAAACTTGCCCAAATATGGCCAACTGAGCAAATGCTTTAGAAAGATAACATTCCAGAATGGAGAATATTTTGATGTGCTCCATGCCATTTCTTTGGAATCATAGAAATTGATTGCATAAAGATTCTCATTCTTCAAAAAAAAAAAAAATGCTAGAAATAAATGTGAAAGAGTGTTCTTTAGAATCAAGATTTTACTTTTAAGGCTTTCATCCAAAACCTTTTTCTCTTTTCTCCCTATTTAACAAATACGTTGATCATATTTTGAGTTTCAGCAATGACAAATAAATACTTTTGTATTTTACTGAAAAAAAATTGCTGTTTCAGAAATTAAAAACAAAACTTATCATTTTTTTTATCACTGTTGTTTTCTTTGAACTAATTTCCTTGTTTTTGGTGTTTCCCTTTCCCTGATATTTTGGCACACAATGTTCAAGAGAAAGACATGAATTCAGATTCAAGCACTGGATTTGATGTGTAGCAAAGAAGAACAGGATTCAACATTTCAGAAAACAACAAATATTCAGAAATTAGATGTTACACAGCTAATACATTAGGAAAAAAACAAAACAAATAAAAACAAGTAAAAGTTAATGTTTCTGTTGTGTTCTTCAGGAAATTTTACCAAAAATATGGAAATATTGAAAATTTGTGAAATCCTATCTCAAGCAAGTTTCTCTTTTGCCCCTGGTTATTTATCATGTGTTTGAAAAGTTTAATGTTTGACGTGATTTTAATATGTTCTCAAATCATTAAATCAGTTAACTTATTAACTAAATAATAATTTAAAAATTGGATTTTGGGGGTTATTATAAAGTGATGCAAAGAAGTTTTCAGCCTGACCAAAATAGGATTTTTTAAAAGAATTCTGATAATTCAATGAGATTAAAATTTAGTAGTAATAAAAATTAAAATTCCATAAAAACTACTGTATACAATTGAATGGTGTTGAATATGACTGATAAAGTGTGGAATTGGAGCTGATTTGTGCTCTCATACTAATACTCTTGGGAAAAGGCATGAATCTGTCATCTCATTCTCCACTTAGGGTAAAGTGGGCTCTCTAGTATTTGGCAGGTAACAAGTCTAAGAGAAGGAAAACTCTAAATCCCAAACAGTGTAGAAAGCAACAAGAAACCACTCCACTATCATTCTCAAGAATCCATGGCAGTTCACAGATAATAAAGAAAAAGGAATCTGTGGAGTCATGATCACCTATATCCTGAAGACAAACGGCTTTAAGAAATCACAAGCATTAATGAATTTATTTCAGACATTCTAAATGTTCAGCTTTGTAGCTCCTTGTATATATTATGAAAAAAAATATAAATCCCATCTCAATTTGACTGGAAATTATTTTTTTTTAAATATCTTTGTTAAGTATACATTAATAGCCAGAGAAAACTTTGTAATACTTATGTAAACAGACTCTCCCATAGGGTTACTCAACAGTGTCATTGAGTAAGATTGTGTATTGTGTTCCCATTGCATTCACAACAAATATGCCTCAAGTTTTGCTTGAAACTTGGTTGTTTGTCTGCATAAACTATTTGAATAATTAAAGAAAGATTTTGGGAATGATTCAATCCCAAATAAAATTTTGATATTGATGCTTTAAACTTGGTTAGGAAACTTTGATCCACATTCTGAAATACTTTCAGCAAGTTGAATGTGTGCAGACTACAATTGTTGAAACTGAAAATGATTTCATTGTTTGGAGAAATAATTTGCTTTATTTTTTCTTTTTCTAATTTACAAAGAAAATTTTTCAAAGTTGCTCAGTGCAAGAATCTAATTTTTCATTGTTTAAATTTCTGTTCACTTTCGGTTTCTTGTAAATAAGCTTTTTTGTAGATTGTCCAGATGAATCAGATCTGCAAGAGAAAAAATTAGAATGAAAATATCTTCTGGAAGTCATGGAACAAAATTTGATATATAATGGGGGAAAAAAAAAATGAAACAATTTCTACTTAAGTGCAAAAAAGATCGTCCAGAGGCAAATTAACCCACAGAAAAAAAAAAGATAGTATAGCCTCAAGAAGAGACACAAAGAAAAGACAATTAGGATACAAATGTGATATAATCACCAGATAGAAACAAGACTTGGATTTATTTTACACAATTTGGGCAGTGGAAACATTTTTTTTAAATATCTGTAATGACAAAATGGTATTCTCTTAACTATAGGGATGTAGGGAAATTGAACTCTGATGTTCAAGATAATAGTTAATCATGATTTTCATGTAAAATATTACAATATTAAAATCTTTAAAAGTAGATTGAAACCTTCAGCAGTATCAAAGAGACAATTGTCAGTTTTAGAAGCAGATAAGAATTCTTACCGAATATAAGCATTGGAATCTTCTATTGTCTGTGGCAATGGCATATCTTTTGTTTCGGGCAAAAAGAGGACAAGAATGCCAGTGACAATGGACACTAAACCAAGCACAAGCAATGACCAAGGTCCAGGGAACTCCAGGACAAAAGGTGCAATTGCACCCCCTAAACCAGCTGCAAGGGTTGATACCCCAACTCCAAGATTTCTGCAAGTAGAAAAAAAAGCATCAAGCTGACAATTTGTTATTGAAAAACTTATTTTGTCACCATTTTTATCACAATTTTCTAGATTAATAATCTTTTCAATGGCAATCAGGTAACATGAGATCCAAAGAGATTTGATTTCAAATGGTCAAAGTGTATTTGACTAATAAGATGAAAATTAGTAAAAAAAAAAAAAAGTCACATTCTCATATATGTAAAATATATCAATGTACATACATGATATAATTATTTTATTTTGATTGATGTTACTCTTCAGCTTTTCTTCAATGTCATTGCAGCAGTGTAAACAAAAAACAAAAGTATATTTTTCTTATTCTTTACCTATCATGCTCAGTATCCTTCTTTGGAAAATTTTAAGTCATCATCATTTCTTACTGACTTTCCAGTAAGCCTTTGTCTATTTTTGCACAACTTGGCCCAGAAATTAAACTACTGACAATGTGAAGAGGCAAGGGGTAGCACCATAAGTACTAGACATTACAACTAAAGGAATAACAACAACACATTTTCATGGCTCCAATAAAAGAGGAGGGGTTGTTTGGCATTCTTTGAAGATTAGAGAAAACGCTGAGATAAACACAAAAAGAATCACTATATCATAGTAACACTAAAGTGTCTCACAAATTACCAGATTCCTGCTGGTGATTGGAAGAGCTAAGAACTACAGATTTTAGTTTTTATTTAATTTTAGAGCAGGGAATAATTTTGTATTCTTTTGTTTTTAAAGATTTTTTTTTATGAGATGATGATGAGAAGAAAACAATGTTCAAAGACAATGAATTTAAACAACTCACCGCACAACTGTTGGAAATATTTCAGCACTCATGATGTAGACAATCCCAAAAGCAGCTGTAGCTCCAAATTTACCCACAGTGGCCAACATTAGTTTAAACCAATTTAAATCTACAAAACAAGTATGTTGTGAAAAAATATAAATACATAAATTTTTACTGATGCAAATTTGTCACTGAGAGCTCTACTCCTGGCCCTGTGCCAGACTAAAGCTCAGCAAATATCAATAATAAAGGAATTCTTAAAGAATGTATTTTATTTCTTCAAGCTATCAAATACCTCATCCATCTCCAAAGAAGTTAAAATTTTGGCATAGGGAAGCAACAACTTTCTATTGACATTTGACAACAAATGTGAAAATATGTAAAAGTCTAACAAACGACCATCATCATAAAACAAAATTAGTAGTAATTTTAAGAATTCCAGATCCTATAAGTTAACGGAATTCCATAAAACTAAACTTATCTTCAACTACAAATTTTAAACAGAATTTGTGAAGATTTAGTTCAGCTGTTTCAAACTTCACCAATCTTTTAGCTTGTATGGTAAAAGAAAAATAACACTAAATTTAATTTTGGTTTAGTTTCTAAAATGGCCACAGATTTGCAAATACTTTTCCCACCCAGTCTGTGGGTTCAAAGATGATGAAGTAGAAACTAACTTTCATTTTATTCTCTGTAAATCGAGACACTGAGAATGAATTGTAAAATTTATTATTTTAAGAGAAAGAGATGTTGGCAACTATGTCTTTTTTTCAGCCATTCCTTTTTAAGTTACTTCATTATATTTTTCTCTTTCCAACTCTGAATGATTTACTATTAAGTTTCATTATTTGCTATCATCACCACTGATGCCATCTTTCTTTTGTTTAATAAAAGGCAAAATGGCAGGGTTTTTTTTTAAATGTCTACAACGAAATTGTAATAAAAGAAATGCCAGGACATCATATTCCAATATCTGAATATTGTTACTTACAGGCAGGCATTACACTTGCAATCATACACATGAGTCCCCCAAAAACCATAAAACAAAAAAGGGGCTTGAGTCTTCCAACCAAGGAAAGCAGAAAAATACACAGCAGGTAGGCTGGGATTTCCACCAGGGCAGATAAACAAAAGTTTAAATAAGGATTGCCATCCATTTCAACTGAATTCATTGACAAGCCATAATACAACATTCCATTGATAAACCTGAAAAAACAAATGATGGATCTGAAGAGAAACATTTCATGATCACCAAATTGTATTAAATAAATGCAAATTAAAATAAAACCTTTCAATATCTGGAAAATGAGCTATCATTTACTTTTATAAGTTTTTCTAAATTATAATCATCTGATTTTTGTTTTTGTAACTGCAATACAGACCAGCACAATACTATTAACATGCTCTAAGTTGAAGAATAAAGTCATTTCCTGTTGAATCAGGCCACCAGTTTGAATAATTTTCACTAAGAATAAATTAACCAAAAAGGAAAAAACTCTGTCTCAGGAAAATAAGTCTAGAAAAGAAACATAGTTTTATATATTAAAGACAAAATTTTTCAATTTCAATTTTCATTGAAACATTAATTTTTTTTTCACTATTTCTTTTCATACTTTTTTATTGCTACTCAGACCCTCATTTTATATCCATTAATAAAAGTTATGGATTAGAAATAAAGTCTAAAATGACAATAACTTACATTCATTTGTCTCAGGAAGTCTATTGTACTCCAATGGCTGCTCTTGCTGATTTAACTATGAAAGTATGATTGCTAGCGGAAGATCAAATATCACCATAAATTTGCATCTCTCCTCAACCTTATCCTTTATATCCAACTGGCAATATTTACTTAAAGCTATAGAATTATTGTAATGAAAGGCAACTAAAATTAAGATGAAAGAAATTCTAGTAAAAAATAATGGCTGACAATTCATTATCTAATAAAAATTTAAATACTAATACCAATAGTGTACATAAAAATAAAGATAAAATTATTGAGATATTTAAGAATTTTAAGTCAGGATTTTTATTATATTTAAATAAATAAAGTTTATATTTTGATTCAATATATAAATTCATACAGAGATTTACATATGAACCTAACAAGTTTTTAACTAAATGAAAACTTTGGAATTTATGATTTGACTACTGCTGCTACTGCCTCTTCTTTAAAGCCAGTCTCTCAAAACTACCCATTAACTTTCCATAAAACTTTTATGAATTGACATTTGGAAACATTTGATTACAAGGAGAAAATATATGTGATGAAAATGATCAGGAAATTCCATTGCCTAATGCAATGCTAAGCTATTAATTCTACACCAACTCATTTCTATTCTGAGAAATGTTTCTCAGAAAAAAACAAAACAAAAAAAAACAAACTTCAAGACTGAATCAACAAGAATAATTGTAAAATAAAAAATATGCATAATCAGACATACCAACTCCACCAAACATTAAGAGAAATTTTAGCCTGGTCCCATGTTCTTACAAGATCAATAATTGTATAAGTCTTTGGTATTTCTTCATTGGCATCTTCCACTGCAGAATTCTTTAGTTGTTCCAAAGACTCAGCTGGAAGGTTAACTTTGTTCATGCGAGCAATTTTTTCAATCAGATTATCCACCTCATCGAATCTTTTTCTGGAAATCAGCCAACGAACAGACTCTGGAAGTAACCTTCAATTTAATAAAAGAAAAAAAAAAGAAGATATTTTCAATTTAATAAAAGAAAAACATACTACAGTTGATATCCATGGAGTAGAAAAGAGAAAATTAAGATTAGCCATATGAGCAAGAGCAACTTCTCCAGAACTAATCAAATAATTCAAAGGTGATAGCAACAGTATTTCAATGGCCAAACAGTTTGTTTTTTGGGGAGATGGGTTTAAGAAAACTTTAGAAATATTGTATGAAGTGTGTTGAACTACAGGCTGAATATGTGGAATAGTATATGTGTTTCATGGTTCTAGATCATTCCCTACTTGGCTGGGCAGAAAACTTATCAGCAATCCTTGTATTAAGCAAGAAGGAATTAGGGAAAATGAAGGAGGAAAACAAAGTTATAGAGTAGAAAAAGGCAGGAGACAAGAAAGAAAAAAAAAGAAAAGATGAGAGGAAAAATATATGGATATAGAAGGTGCATAGATGGAAATAAGAAAATATAGAGAGAGGTAATATAATGTTTAATATAAAGACAATGAATGAAAAATTCAAAGGCCTATAGAAATAAAAAAAACATTTAAAAATTATAATGTATGACCAATCTGTATCTACAATGGAATGTAGTTCCTAGCTCAAACCATTTCCCAAAATCTGGCCAAATGACAAGACATTAGAATTTATTTTGGAATCCTTTCTTGGTCAAGCTGAGAATTTTCAACCCAACCCTGTACATTTATATATTTATATTTAAATAATTCAATATTTATTCAAATAATAAACAATTTAAGTATTATATTAGTTACATAATTAAATAAATTAAAAATAAATATTATTACTTAAATGATTTAAGTTAAATCTATTAAATTACACGCCTGTGGAATTCTCTTCCAGTTTTTTGCTTCCCTGTCATCTGAAATCTTCAAAAATTTAAATGCAACATTGATCACAATCTTCCTGAATTCTGTTCTTTTATTGTCCTTTTCTCCTCACTAAAGTCTTCTCATTCTCTTTCACTCCCAATAAACTCTTGTGTTTTCTCTCACACTTCTCACTTGCGGAACTTATAGTCACCTATAATCTTCAAAAATTTAAATGCAATGTCAATCATTATCTTCTGTATTCTTAATTCTTGTTCTTTTATTATTATTTTTCCTTAATGTTTTCTTTTTCTCATATTCTCACACACCCCTTGTGTCTTAATGGCATTATCGCCTTACTTGGGGTGAAAGGATTAAAAAAAAAGTTAACGATTCCCTATTTGTGGGTTGAGACAGTAACAGAATTACTGCCCTTGCAACAGTCATTGAGAAGGCGGATCATTCTAACATATTTTGTTTACACATTAACATTTCTAAACAAAAATACTAGTAAAATATACCTAGAGTAATTACTGTTTTAGAATTTAATATTCAGTATCTGGAAGGTCTTTTAATTGTATTCTGTAATGGAAACCATTCCAAGATTAGAAAAAAATCTTTTACATCTACTGGCTGGCTTCTAAAAACTGATAAAATATTTTTAAATGTTTTTTTTCATTAACACTTTTAAAATGTTAATATTTAAAATATTTTCAATGCTGACACAAGGAAAAATATTTACCCTTGCAGAATTATGCAGTACCTGCAATAATTCCATCTTTTGATTAAAGTATGAAAGAAATATTTTAAAGTTTTTTTTAAAAGAAAAAGATTTTAATATTTTCTGACTGTTTTTACTATCATCTCTAGAAATGATGCTGAATGCTGTGAATTCCTTTTTTGTTTGCAATTCAACAGATATCACACCCCATTGTATATTTTTGTTTCATACACAAACTGAAATTCAAAACTTCAAAAACAATATTCAGATATTTCTACATAGATTTATTCAATCACACATATGTCATTTTGTTTCACTATCTTTTACCATCTTCAAGGCATTTTCTAGGTGATTAACTGGTCGAAGTGGATTTTACAAGTTTCCAGAGAATTGAAGTTAAGAGATAAATTCCTCAATTTGCTCTTATTGAGAATTGGAATTAAGAGAATCTTATAGGGATCAAAATAAGTGCTAAGTCAAAAGTGCAAAGTCAGGTTAGTACAGAGAGTGCAGTAGGACATCTCAACCAAACTGTACCAATGTCTTCTAGGTCTGCAATGAAAACAAATCTATCCTGATTGACCTATTCTGAACATTTGTCATCAATTGCTGCATATAATACTCTGTATCTGTGGGATTGGAAGATGCAAACCATCTTTTAGAGTGGTTGATGTTTTCTTGCGGTCCTTTTTCACTGTATTTCAACCAAAATTTATTTTTCATCACTTGTGATCGTTCTTTCCAAAAATGAGTCATTGTCACTTTTGTTGCATTTGAGCAAAAGAAACAAAGATGAAAACTCAGTTCATTAAATTTTTCTCCATTATGAGACACATAAACATTGTAGCAATTCACGTTTGCATGTGTTTCCAAATGCCTTAGAGTGAACACATTTCCTGTGAAGTATCTCTCTGATATTCCATATTGTGTGACATGAATTGTTTTTAATCAGTATTTCAGCTTAGTCATCATGAATGACTTGCAGGCCTGCCAGAATATTCTTGATCTTCCAGATCAAAATTGCCACTTCTGAACCTAGCAAACCATTTACAAACAGTACTCTCATCTATGACATCATCTTTATAAATGGCACATATTTTTTTGCCCTTTCTACAGTGCTCTTTAACATTTTTTAACATAACATTTAAAATTCACATCCTACATATAAATCATATTGTTCAAATGCCAGTTATTGCAAAATGCTGCAAACTTTTATTCCAACCCAATACTGTATGTAACATTTTCATTGTTTTTACAAATATAAGTATATTAAATATCTATTTTAGATTATAACACATTTATTTAAAAAAAAAACATTTTAATTCTATAAAATTATATGTGAATTATAGAAAAATGTAAATTAGCTCTCTAAAAGCTTACTGTATTTGATGGCATAATGTTTTTATCCAAAAAATGATTACAAAACATTCCCCAAGTCTTATATATGAAACTGAAATATATGATAAGCTAATGTTTACTTATATGCCAAAAATGGCTAGTAATTGCTTAACTTCATAATACTATAATTTTAAATGTAGATAAGTAAAGAATTTACATGTAATCATATATGGTATGCCTGAAATTTAAAAGCTTACATCTAATTTTGGATAGTAAAATATTATTTTAAAATGTGTCTCTCATGACACAAATCAAAAATAAACATTTAAAAAGATAAAAAAAATGTTCTTACCACCAGTAAAAAATGTAGAGGATACAAGGTAAATTGATCACCAATTCAAGATGACTCCAATCTCGTACAAAGTAGCTAATACCAGCAAGAATGATTAAGCCAAAGCTGAAGACAATATGGAGTAGAAATCCAGATCCCATCCTGTATTTAGGGCCAATAATTTCCATTGCTGCTTAAAAACATATAAAAGCTAAATGAAATATAAAACATATTTGATTGGGTAAACAATTTCTATGGAAGGACATTTATAAGAAAATGCTTCTTTTATACATGGTTGTTGTGCAATTGAAACGAAAGTAAGGTAAAAACGTTCTGTATGGGCAAAATAAAAAACGTGGGTAGAACTTTTTGAAATAGTGTTTTAAAAACTAAATTTGTAATTTTAAAGAGAAATAAATTTACTTCATTTGGATACTAGTTTAATTGTTCTTTCTGATCTAAAACATGTCTTGTAGAATTGGAAACCTTATTAATGTTATTTATTTTGCCAGACATTAACATTACACTAAAACTGGCTACAAGTATCCACAATCACAAGAAGTTAAAATTCAAAATTTAAATCCAGGGTGTTAAAAATGAGAATTTTGAAAAAAATGAGAGTAACGTCTGCATCTCATTAGATTCTGAAATTCTTCAAATTTGAATTCATGTATTTGCAATCAAATTGTTCATATAAAGAGAAACTGATATATCATTTTAAAACCAGTATATATATATATATATATATATATATATATATATATATATATATATATATGTATGTAATAGCTGGACACTCGTATTCGAGGATACCCTTCTACTAGGGCAGCTAGCCAATCCCTATTGCAGACGCTCACTCAGGCACATTTGTGTTTGCTCAACACCCAGAGAACCCACCTGTAGTTTATACTGCAACTATGCTGAATAGACCTTAGTATGATGACTTGTGACTTTGTGCTAGCTATCGACAACCCACAAGAGTCCTGCCTACCCAATTTCACTCACAAGGCTTGGGTCAACCCATGAGATGGTATTCAGGCACTTTCCTTTATCCTGTCCAATAACATCAGGAAGTTGCCTTTCTTCATGGCCAGAAAGCGAACTTGGCCATGCACCCATATATATATATATATATATATATATATATATATATATATATATATATATATATATATATACACACACAGCCCAACCAAGAAGTTCTTCCAAAAAGAAAAAAGAAAATAAAATTAGGTACTTTGTGACTGATATAAAAGTCCCTATGTGTGTGTGTATGTATATATATATATATATATATATATATATATATATATATACACACACACTACCTCTCTCATTATTAGGCACTTTGTATTTTATCAAAATTATTGTAGTCTAAAGATTTATTTTCTGAATGATGATGATAACTGCACATGATGATGAACGCTGGTTCATTCTGCACAGATAAAAACAAATACAACCCATTTGTATTGAATTTCAAACTCTAAAACGTTGTGAGTTGGTTGTTAGCCATGTGGTGAGTTTGAAGCTTTAAAATGGGTCATGAGATGGATTTGACAGATAGAGAAATGTTTTATTTCAGAGCTTGAAAAACCTAAAGCAATTTGAAAATGATCAGCAAGTACCATTGAATTGTGAACAAGTTTGTTGAAGATTGTGAGGAATTCCAATGCAGGTCTGATAAGAGCAAGTTGAGAAATTTCTCTTGCTGATCAGTGTCCTGTATTAAAAGAAAGGTTATAAAAATCCATCTTTGACAAGCTATGAAATGTTGAAAAGCACAAGAAATCAGGTCCTAAATGGCAAAACTGTTCTTTTCACCAAAGAATTCCATGCCACTTTCAATAAGCCAGAAGGCACGAAGTCTGGGTTGCTATGGAAAAAAACCAGCATCACAGGTTAAGATGTTGACAAGGCAGAGGTGGTGTGATGTTTTGGGGTGGGATTATAGATAAATGGTGAAGTGGCAGGCTAATGTCAAGTTCAGACAGCATCAGGATAATAGTTCAGACATACAGCGAATTTTTGCAAGGGACACTGGCAGCTGGGGTGCAAGAAGAAGGGACACTGGCAGCTGGGGTGCAAGAAGAAGGGACACTGGCAGCTGGGGTGCAAGAAGAAGGGACACTGGCAGCTGGGGTGCAAGAAGAAGGGACACTGGCAGCTGGGGTGCAAGAAGAAGGAACCCTGGGAGCTGCAGTGCAATAAGTAGCTAAATATTTTCATAAAGATGATTTATATGTGCAGCAATGTTCCATTACATTTGGCAAATAAACAAGTAATTAGAATCTGAATAAAAGAGGTTTCAATTTGATCACGTGGCCAGCTTGAACTGAAAACTTGCAGAGAATTCTAGCAGGTAGCAATTTATCAGCAAGGATGAATTTTGAAATGATATTCTAAATTCTTTGCAGTCTGTTTTTTATAATGGAAGGACAACAGCTCCCAAAACCAAAGGATGAATGTCTTCTAAAGCTAGTTCCAGATCATGGAATATACATTTCACATTACTGTTATCTTTATAACTTTGACAACATTACAATAAAACAGTTTTCAATGTTCTATTCAAAACATTTGTCTTTGTAAACTATACAAATATTATGTAATTATTGTTTTTAATTAAAAATTATTGTTTCAGTAACCTAGCTTATAATATGAAACTTGGTAAATCTGGTAAAATTATTGCTATACTGTAAGCTCGACATATTGTTAACTATAATTCATATATATGTGGAGTTTCTAATACATCAATAGTAGAAATATTTCTGTGAATTCTTTCATTAATTTTCTAAAGATTAAGAAAAATAAAAATCATCTCTTAGCACCCATTGTACCTCATCTTGGTGAATTAAGACATGGCTGTGCTCAACTTTGAAAGGTATTGAACAAAAGCCAACAGAAGATGTGGTGACTCATTGGAATGTGTCCAATTGTGAAACCATAGAAGATAATAGGTACTGGTCCTGGTGATCAATGAAGAAGAATTTATGTCAAACTAGGTATAAACATCTATACTGAAATTAGATAAGTATTTCTTTATTTCTTCTCACATATAGTATATCCTAAGTATTTATCATATTCAGTTCAAGTTATCAATAATAGAAATTATTATTTTCTTTAGAAATTCTACGTATCCAATAGTTTTGCATGTCACTGTGTGTGTATATATATATATATATATATATATATATATATATATATATATATATATATATATATATTAATAGTAGTAAGAGTTTTGTAAAAAAAGAAAGTGAATATTTACCAAAGATAAAGCAACATCCATATATGCCCACCTGCGATACACCTTGGAGGAAATACAAGAATATAAATAACCAGACATTTTTGGCTAATGTCACAACAATTCCAGTCATCAGGACAAGAGCTATTGTCAGGAAAAAGCACAAACGACGGCCAAATCTATTCAAGAGGAAAAATGAAAATCATTTTAATCAATAGATTAAAATACATGAATAAAAAGAGAATAATTAATTAAAAGTAAATAAGCTTTCAATTGTAGAACAATTTCAAATTATTTAAAAAGAAGGACACATTGATAAATGTGATTAAAATTATTTAAAATGAGAAAGGACATCAATGAAAGTAATTCAAATTATTTAACATGAGAAAGGACATCAATGAAAGTAATTCAAATTATTTAACATGAGAAAGGACATCAATGAAAGTAATTCAAATTATTTAACATGAGAACGGACATCAATGAAAGTAATTCAAATTATTTAAAATGAGAACAGACATCAATGAATGTAATTCAAATTATTTAAAATGAGAAAGGACATCGATGAAAGTGATTCAAATTATTTAAAATGAGAAAGGACATCGATGAAAGTGATTCAAATTATTTAAAATGAGAAAGGACATCGATGAAAGTGATTCAAATTATTTCAATTAAGGAATGATTTATGAAAGTAATTCAAATTATTTAACATGAGAGAGGACATCAATGAAAGTAATTCAAATTATTTAACATGAGAAAGGACATCAATGAAAGTGATTCAAATTATTTAACATGAGAAAGGACATCAATGAAAGTAATTCAAATTATTTAACATGAGAAAGGACATCAATGAAAGTGATTCAAATTATTTAACATGAGAAAGGACATCAATGAAAGTAATTCAAATTATTTAACATGAGAAAGGACATCAATGAAAGTGATTCAAATTATTTAAAATGAGAAAGGACATCAATGAAAGTAATTCAAATTATTTAACATGAGAAAGGACATCAATGAAAGTAATTCAAATTATTTAAAATGAGAAAGGACATCGATGAAAGTGATTCAAATTATTTAAAATGAGAAATGTTTTATGAAAGTAATTCAAATTATTTAAAATATTTCATGTTGAACAGCCATTCTTCTTGTTCCTTTCACATTTCTGTTCCCCAGACAGACTTTGTATCTTCAACGAAATTCCCAATGACATCAGTCCCAACTTGGTATCTAATCTTATGACACAACTATTTACTCCTTTGTTAATAGTAAGTCCAATTGGTTTGATAAAGTAAAACTGATATCGAAAATAACTCTCAATCTGTTGTTAACTGCGGCAAGAAATGGCTTATTAAAGCTTCCAGAATGAGACTGATGTCTTTTAATCTTCTTAGAGAACCATTTTTGCCTTCCATCTGCATAACTCATTGTATCTTCTCAGTATCATGTTTTCACTGTCATGCCAGACAATTTTTCATACCAGAATCTATCTTGCTCATTTATAAATCATTCATCCACGAATTGAATATTGCTGTCACATCTGGTCTGGTGCTCCTGCTATATATCTTGAGATTCTTAACAAAATCCAAAGAAGAATCTGTAAAGTTGGCATCTCAGCTTCAATCACTTTCCCATCGCCATAGAATAACTTTCTGATGTCTTTTCTATAAATATTTTCACGGCAATTATTCTAATGAGCTTTCCTCTTTGGTCTCTCAACCTCATGAATTTAAGTATACTACTAGATTGGCAACTAGGTCTCATCATTTTACTGTTGAAATAGCTAGATGTAAACATGTTCTATTCTAATAGTTTCTTCTCTCACACTTCCCACTTGTGTTCCAGCTTCTTGCTTTCCTAACACCTATAATCAAACATTTTATAATGCAATCTCAATTGGCATTTTCTATCTTTTTGAATCCTGTCCTTTTCTCCTCACTAACATTTTCATATTTTCTTTCACTCTCAGTAACACCTTGTGCTTTAATGATAGCATGTGGTAAAATGCATTATGGCCTTACATGTGGTAAAAAATGCATTATGGCCTTACATGTGGTAAAAAATGCATTATGGCCTTACATGGGGTAAAATGACTAAAAAAAAAAATTAGGAAGGACATCTATGAAAATAATTCAATATATTTAAAATTAGGGAAGCCATCCATGAATGAAAAATTAACTCAGCTTAGGAAAATAAATAATTTTAAAAAGTGAGAAATTTATGAAATAAAAGAAATATAGAATTTATGTAAAATGTATTATTTCTGCTCACAAGCCTCACCTGTCCGACACTTGGCCAAAAAACACAGTCCCCACAAATCGACCAAACATAAAAACTGATTTGATGTTGCTTACTAACCATTTCCTGTCACAAACAAGATCAAACTGGAAAAATAAAAAATATAAATTTATAAACAGATGCATCACTAAAATCCCTCAACCATAAAGAGTTATTACTTAAAGTAGTGCCACAAACTTGGAGTATCCAGTAAAAATCAAACTCACCAATCTTAGCTTGCAAGACAAGATTGCTAACCCTTGCCCTATGGTAAGGCTCACCTATCCATTCTTTAGTCAAAGATGACGACAGTTTCATCTGAAGTGATGACTTGAGCATGATTTGGTTTATCACGAAGAAGTTTTCTGCATATAAACTCTCTCTCTCTCTCTCTCTCTCTCTAATATATTGTCAATACTTCTGGAGACAGACAGCAATTCATAATATTCTGTTTTGGAATCATAGTTGTTTTTCTCCTAGACTGGTTGTCAACTAAGACTAAAGAATTTAGTCCATTATGGAGTTTTATCCATGGCTTGTGGGTGAAGAGATGGAGTCATGTCTTTCCAAAGGTAAAGTGAACATAAACCAGTTTCAGATAGAATTTGGCTCACCAATTTCATTTTTTGTATTGTTAAAACTGTGTATGTGCGACAGATCAGATTCATGTAGACGTAAACCAAGATTAGCTTGTTAACCACATCACACTGAGTCATGCATTTTGTCTCTAGTATTTACAAAGTTTAGCTTAGTGTGGTGCAAGGCATGGATTCATTTTTTCTTTTCAGTAAATTTAATAAACTAATGACAATGAAAACATTTGTTTTGATTGACATTATTTTATGAAATCTATTAAGTTGTAGTTGTGAAGTTCCATTTGGTTCTCATTTGATTAGAGAAAGATCACCCATAAATACTTCAAAGTGATTCATTTGTTTGACAGACTCATCCAAGTTGGAAATGATGACTCCAGCAGTGTAAAATTATGATCTTGGGAAAATCATTTCTGATTTAGGGATCCAATCCCAAATATGGTATTGTTTTTAGGTACTTCCCCATGATGCTGCAATGTTGGGATTGTCTCCCCAGGGAAATATTAACTCTTCCTTGACAAATTGACCAAAAGTGATATTCAAACCTGTTTCAATCATAGTCAAAATGGTAACATTCTTACCAGTGCCTAATATGCCTCTTCAGAATGTGACTGGTTTTCTCTACAGATTCCTCTTTTTCGTTGCTTTCAGTCATACTTGCTCCTTTATTTGCTTTTTATGGTTCTACTTCCTCCATTTCATCAAACTTATCAAATAGCTTATTTAATGTTTTCTTCTGCTTCACTTCAACACACCCTGTGAATATTAAATTCTCCAAGCCTGTCTTGTGCTGCCAAAATTTCAAGTGTCTCTTTCTGAATGGTAGAAACATTTCCTTGTTATCTAACACTTTCGCCCCAGCCCCTCAACCTCCGACATCTTACTCTCTGGGTTGAGGTGTCTACTCGGTCTTAACCAAACTTAAGGGAGTGACCGTAGGTCCCCTGAGCATCTGTACATCATTCGACCGGTCCACTGGTTTAATCTTCCTGCTTCCTGCCTACATTGTGTTTGGTTTGATCCAGAAAGCAGAAGTGATGTTCATCCATTCACGGTCGACTGAAGATGTAGACACGGCTGGAGAGTCTGTGCTAAGAAGTTTAGAATGCACCAAAAAAAATATATATTTGCAGAAAGCCAGACAAACAACTATTCAATGGTTGAATTGTTAATGTCTTTTATATAGCAGAAAAGAATAGTATAGAAAAGAAACGGGTTACAGAAAAGAAAATAATTGACATAAAAACTCATACACTGGATTCTAGACAGAGAGATTGGGTTGTGATTAGCTTGTGAAATCGTTTCAGAACGATATACGACTCTTGCGATGGAGAGATAAAGATTTCAGTACACGGCTTAAAGTTTATAGTTGCGTTCCTCCTCGGCGGTAGTAACAGTAGTAGTAATCTTCGTGGTAGCAGAAGCATCGGTACTTATATTCACAGTACATGTTAGCGGGGGTTTTGTTCCAAATCCCTGACGTCACTTCCAGTCTCCGATATCTTTCCACCCAGCTCAACTGCACTCAACGACAGACGAGCCCAAAAACAACCTTTTGATTATTGTAGCTTGTTCAACGTTTCTATTTCCAGTGGTAGTAATAATAGTAGCAGTAGCAGTCTTAGATTGTTGGAGGAGTAATTCGCTTCTTCGTACTTATATCAACAAAATATGTTAGCGGGCGTTTGGTTCCAATCTCTGACGTCACTTCCAGTCTCCGACCTCTCTCTACCCAGCTCGACTGCACTTAACGGCAGACGAGCCAACCACTCTGTCAACAGATTTTTGTGCACGTTTATATAGATAAACCTGGCTGATCATAAATCGACCCTTGGCCCACATGCGATTATCATGAGTGCTGCCTTCAACCCCAAATCATGTGAATTTCAAAGTTCCTCATAGCCTTAGTAAGCTCTATTTCAAATTTTAACCGATAAAAATTATCGCGATCATCTTCCATTGTCTTCCTAATGATCTAATTCCAAATGGGCTAAATCAGATTCTCATCAGTAAACAAAATTGTTCTGATCTAATTTTGATGTTCAAATCTACTCCAATTTCAATAAAAAAAAAAATATGTGTGTGTGTATGTGTGTGTTTCCCAAACTCTCTCTGTCATATTTCCTCCCCTATCCATCTGTCATTTACTAGTAAATGACACACGAGCTTTCCTATCATCAAAATATGAGAAAACCCAGTCCAACATGCTTCTGACTAGAGTCTATTTAAACATACGTCTCTTCCAACATGCAAAGGTAGAGTCTTCAGTTCTTCTTAGGACTCATTATGCCCATTCACATTGTCCTTACGATACATATGTACATGCAACTTCTGGTTAAAGTTCACTGTTGTGGTGATCTCGTGCAGTAGAACCTTTTCACATAGTTCACTAGTTCAAGTGTTCTTTCCTTTTTTTTTTTTATTGGAGTTCGCAACACTACTTACCAATTATTTCAGTCTCATTACAAAAAAATTTTTTTTAAATTTGATTTATTTCGTAAATCTGTCCCTCCGATTTTGTCTCACCTTCACAACAGGTTTTGTCGAATCTTTTGTTGGTTCAGGTCATTCCACGACAATCATGGACTCTTCTTCAATATCAGTTAGGGGTCCCAATGCACTCAGGTCAGAATTACCTTGGTAAAGCGCACTAACTGGAATCCCTCCTTCACTCATGCACTCCTGTGCCTGGTCAACAACATGCCTCTTCAACCACCACCAAACTAGCAAGGCCACGGCTATCATTAGTATAATTCCCACAGCGGTCAGCCAGGTTATTATAGCAACCAAATTCTCTTTCCAGCCTGAATTCGGCATACCTATCTTATCTAACTCTGACTTCAACCGTCCAAGATCAATCTTATCAATTTACCTTAACAACGACAGCATCTTTTCTAGTAACATCTTAGGAATCTCCCTTACAATCCCATCCATCCACTGGCATTCGTTCCCTGAGTGATTATACTCGGAGACAGGTGTCTCAGAGAGCAGCATGTCTAATTGTGCTTTCACATGCTCTAACATACTCCCTCTATTCTTAGCCAATTCCAGCCTAGTAACATTGAGTATGGATACGCTCTCTCTAACCGACTGAGCCATTGCTTGTTGTCTCTGTTCTACCACCTTTAATTTCCTCTTAATTACTCTCACTTCGCCCTCGGAGACTGTACCAAACAACACACTTAATGCCACTATAGGTAATACCCTCCTCTTTTCCCTGGTCCATAACAACATTATTCCTTTCAAATAGTAACTCATATCCTTCCATTGTCTCTCAAGTATTAAGGATTCTTGACCTAAGGGGTATAATATACGGGGTATTCCGGAGTCTGTAAATAGTCTCCGGCGACTTGGGTCCTGGGTGTATCTAGTTTGTCCACTTCGGTCTTCAACTGACCCAGTAAGTTATCATACAGCTGCAGGTCTATCACCAAAGTTATCAACCACTTTGAGCTAGTTATAATCACTTCGCTAGTCTTCTTAAATACAGTATTCTCACTGTGTTCCCAGGTATTAGCTACCACAACTAGCATCGTCAGTACCATGAGCCTCTTCTCGTCCATGTCTGCAAAGAGATGGAGAGAATAATTCGTCTTACTCAATCATTCTCTTATTGTTTTTAGCGGGTGATTACATCTTAGAGCGATACCTCAAGCACCGAACCACACCACCACCAGCGCCGTGCATGCATGGGGCCCGTCCACACAGTCGACCAGCACTGATGATAAATGCACAGTTAGTCCCAGACCGTCACTCGTTCACCACAGCCACTGTACTGGTTTCACTTAATCCTTGGGCTCAAGCTGCACCACTCCTCTCAATCCCCGTTTTAGTGGTAATTCCTCGTCAACACTAGGTGCTTTTTCAGCCCGCAATTTACTCTGCAATTGAGCTAACGGAATTTCATCCTCTTCCTCCCATTCACTCAGTTCTTCTTCTTCCCTAAGGTTAGGCTCAATCCCTGCTTCCTCAGAATGTCCCGCTGGGGTCCGACTTACCTACCTCAGCCTTCGAAGAGTAGTTGGGCTAATTTCAATCTCCTCACTCCCTTCACTTTCACTCTCAGTCTCTAACCCTTCAGGTTCTACCAACGTAGTTTTCCTCAGCCTTTTCAGTTGAGTTTTTGTTTCAGTTCCTTTCCATTCACCTATTTTAGCTAGCTTTATATCATTCACATGCACTCTCTTTACCTGTCCGGTCAATTGGTCCCAGATCACAAATGGAAACTGGACCTCTCTGCTCCACGATCCTATAGTATGGACTCCATCTCTGGTCCAATTTACCTTTTCTCAGGTGCATTTTATAATACACTGGATCACCTATCTGGAAGGAAAATTATTTATTTTTATTTACCCTATCGTTTCGCCTTTTCTGAGTTCTTTCAATCCTCCTCCTCACCTGCGTAAAAAATTTATGCTGTTGTTCTAAAACTATATGGTGATGATCCTCTCCTAAATACTTCCTTCTATGTCATAACAGATTGTCTATAGGTAAGACTACATCCCTGCCATATATCAAGTAATAAGGGGAAACGTTTGTTGTCTTGTTCATTGAGAATTTCACAGCTGCTAACGCTTGGGTTATGAATAAATCCCAATTTTCCCTATTATCCTCTGTTAGTTTAGCTAACACATCAGTGAGGGTCTTATGAAATCTCTCTACCTTAGCGTTACTTTGGGAGTGATATGGAGAGGTGGTTATGTGCTGTATGTTTAATTCTCCCAACTTTTCTCTCATAATCTGATTCACATTCACCAATCCATTATTGGTAACCAACTGTTTGGGGGCCCCATACCTAGGGAATATTTCGTTTAGTTTTATATCTGACACCGTTCGTGCCTTCTTATCCGGTATGACAAATGCCTCAGGCCAATTCGTCAGCCAGTCCACAAAACTCACTATGTAAAGATTACCTCTATGTGTTTCTCCATAGGGCCCGGAAATATCGATGCTTACTTTCTGAAATGGATAATTCGGAACATCCATTTCTAATACTGGGGCAACCCTACTCCTTCGACTCTGTTTTTTTACATGGTTCACAACATCATTAAACAACTTAGACCAGTAGTAATTTCTCATTATTAATCCATACGTCTTATCAATTCCCAGCTGTCCTAACCTCCTATGGCATTGGTCTAGAATTTCAGCTCTCAACTTCTCAGGTATCACCATTTTTAAACTTACTTCCTCATCTCTTCCTGAAAGGTAATACAACACTCCATCACACATCATATATTTGGAGGTATGCCCCGCCTCTACCCTGGACCTGATAGTTGCTATCTTGCTATCCTCTTGGCTTTGCCTAATAATATCTCTCCAGTGGGGGTCGGAAAAAATCTCCGTTTCACTCGTTTCCTGATCTTCCCAACCAAGTCTCTTCTTCAACACCTGTGAATTGATCACATTAATTTGGAATGCTTTATCATCCACACCCGGCTCCAACCTGACAGATTCGGTCTCTAATTGCCTCAGAATCCTCGATAACAGGTTAGAACAGGTATTATCCTTCCCTGCCAAATATTCTATTCTGCAGTTATACCCACTTAACTTCAATGCCCACTGTTGTATCTTCTTATTCGTCCACTCCGCCTCCAACAAATATTTGAGGGGTCTGTGGTCTGTCCCAGTTCCTTATCAGTAATGGCTATTACCTCTCGATTACTGTTCAGCAACACCCTCAATTTCCTCCTATAATGCTCAGGGGCTGTTATATCTTCATCCCTTATTTCATCGCTATTTGCCTTATTCCCAGGCCTATTCTCATTCCATACTCTCACCTGTTCGACTTCTCTCACTGGGCATGCCTGTGCCATCTCCTCTCCCTGCTTTATTTTAATAGTTTTATTTGCAGTATTGGTTAACAGTAAGGGAACGGTCCCCGACCCCTTCACCAACGAATCACACACGGTTATTTCCCCTTCACTATTATCATACCTATCAGTAGGGACCACTTGGTACAGGTCACTGTTCAGCACTCCTTCTGTTATAATCTTGCCCTTCCCAGATACAGTAGTTCTAGGGGGAAGCTTTATATCTGTCTGGGCCACCACTGGCAATTGTTCTTAATTATCCTCTCACAAAAGTATCCCTACCCTGTCCAATGTTAGGGTGGTGGGGTCAAAACAGATCTGTGCCTTATTCTGCCTAAGCCAGTCACTCCCCAAAATTAGCTCACCACACAAGTCAGGTGCCACATAAACCTTAAGTTTACCTCTGGTTCTTGCCAACTGGAAAGGTAGCCACATCATACCCTCTATCCTCATCCTGCTTCTATCAACCTGACTTATTAGTAGATCGATGGGACTAAGCTTCGTTTTCAGTCCCAACTGTCTAAAAACCTTGGAGCTAACCAGTGACACTGAAGCTCCAGTATCGACAAGGGCCTTCACCTTCTTGTCTCCCAGCAACACATTACAGGTGAAGTCTGGCCCTTCCTTCAGCAAACGGTGCTTTTCTCCTTCCCGTATGTTCTCTCTCTTCCTCCCGCTTTCTTGACAACCGAGACGTGGGAGTCGGTGACAGGAGTTCACCTTTTTCTAGGGGCTCCAATTTCTGTCTAGGGGCCCTCATGGGTGGGGTAGAGCTCGGATAACTCTGTTCTCGGACTAGCAACCCATTTCTCCCCTCTATTCGAGTTAGAGTTGTTCCATTCGATGTGGTCCATCTTTCTCCTGCGAGGACAGGCTGGTCTCAGATGTCTCCTCCACAGCACCAACACCTTCGCTCCTTACAACTTGCCGAAAAGTGCCTGACCACACCATATGTCCAGCATCTCAGGTCTTACTTGCACTGGGGCCACCCAGCCTCTTACGTTTTCACGGGTGATTCATCGGCGTTTCCCAGACCCTTTTCCTTCTTGGTAGGGGGCACCAGAGTATTAACTCGCTTTATCCCCAGTTTACAGTCTCCCTCTGTCGTACACCACCGAGCCTTGTGCCCGAACTCACCACAAGTCGTGCAGTTCAGCCCCAAAGACCTTGGGTCGCCTCCATAGTTTGTCAGACAGTTGCGAGCCCAATGCCCACCATACTTGCAAGTCTAGCACACCAGCCCATATCGGCCCGGTGTGGGCTTGTGAAACCCATAACGCAAGTCCTAGGCTCTCCTATTGGGAACTGTCTCAGCCTCCCAGTCCTCTTCCACCTCTTCTTTCGGGTCCTGTATCTGTCTCTACACTCGGTTCTTCTTTTTCATCCCTACTTTGGCCCCCCTGGGATTCCTACCTATCCCCTCTCTTATTCTATTCCGGAATCGTTCGCTGGTCCGAGCCGCCTCTATAGCTGTGGCCAGGCTGACCAGTCCCCACTTCAGAACATCGCCCCTCAGGTCCCTGTCACTCAGCGCATCCACATACACAACGGCCAAGAAGACCAGAATAGGACCACTGTCCCGAGTCGCCAACTCCGGAAAAGCTAACACTGCTAGCCCCGCGATTCTTTCCCCCAATTCCTCATTAGTCTCCTTCTCGTTGCTGCAGCTGGAATAATTTCCTGACTGCCTCAATGGCCATACACTCACTTGCGTATTGCCACACCAGAGCGGATTTAAGCTCTGTCCACGTCAGGGCCGAGTTTTCTTTGTACCACCCCCCTATGAATTTGGACACCTGCCCAGCTGCAGCGTCGTAAGCTAGGAGCACCATTTCTTGCTAAGAAATTTAGAATGCACAAAAAAAAAAAATATATATATATTTGCAGAAAGCCGGACAAACAACTATTCAATGGTTGAATTGTTAATGTCTTTTATATAGCAGAAAAGAATAGTATAGAAAAGAAACGGGTTACAGAAAAGAAAATAATTGACGTAAAAACTCATACACTGGATTCTAGACAGAAAGAGAGTGGGTTGTGATTAGCTTGTGAAATCATCTCAAAATGATATACGACTCTTGCGATGGAGAGATAAAGATTTCAGTACACGGCTTAAAGTTTATAGTTACGTTCCTCCTCGGTGGTAGTAACAGTAGTAGTAATCTTCGTGGTAGCAGAATCATCGGTACTTATATTAACAGTACATGTTAGCGGGGGTTTGTTCCAAATCCCTGACGTCACTTCCAGTCTCCAATATCTCTCCACCCAGCTTGACTGCACTCAACGACAGACGAGCCCAAAAACAACCTTTTGATTATTGTAGCTTGTTCAACGTTTCTATTTCCAGTGGTAGTAATAATAGTAGCAGTAGCAGTCTTAGATTGTGAGGAGTAATTCGCTTCTTCGTACTTATATCAACAAAATATGTTAGCGGGCGTTTGGTTCCAATCTCTGACGTCACTTCCAGTCTCCGACCTCTCTCTACCCAGCTCAACTGCACTTGATGGCAGACGAGCCAACCACTCTATCAACAGATTTCCGTGCGCGTTTATATAGATAAACCTGGCTGATCATAAATCGAGCCTTGGCCCGCATGCGATTATCACGAGTGCTGCCTTCAACCCCAAATCATGTGAATTTCAAAGTTCCTCATAGCCTTAGTAAGCTCTATTTCAAATTCTAACCGATAAAAATTATCTCAATCATCTTCCATAGTCTTCCTAATGACTCAATTCCAAATGGGCTACATCAGATTCCCATCAGTAAACAAAATTGTTCTGATCTAATTTCGCTGTTCAAATCTACTCCAATTTCAATAAAAAAAATATGTTTGTGTGTGTGTTTCCCAAACTCTCTCTGTTACAGTTATTACTATTCTCCTTCCATTTGCTTTGTTAATCACAGCTTTGTAATGAAATTATCAAGCATTCAGCCGTATAGTAGATTTAGACTGCAGGATAATCTAGCCCCTCTTTTCTTCATTTCTAGTTATTCTTTCATCCTTTAATATCTTAACTAATGTGTAAATCGCACCTTTGGCCATTTGCTTACAACTATGCATTACACCTTCTTGCAACTGATGCTTCATCCTTTCTTCTCGCTTTCACTGATTGCCACATCCACTAGTTCTTTACTTTTTCCTTTTAAATCCATCATCAATACAGTTGATACTGCATTACATATTTTGTTAAGGTTATATTTGTCAATAATAAATCCCGTAGACATTCTTCTCTTAGAAATATCTTGCTGAACAAATTAAATCCACTGAGAAGACATACTCTTGTTGCACTCTTCTTTCTATCTTTGTAATATAAAAACACAAAAAAAATATTTCATGAATTTGGCTTTTAGAATTAAATCAAACACATATTAACAACTGCATAATAATTATTTACTACTTGACCCAGGAACTGAATGGACAATTGCAGATTTAGACTCAGTGGAAACAAGATGAGTAATAATTAAGCAGTACTAAAAAGAACAAAATGAGACATCCCTAGACATGGACAACAGAACAAGACCAATCCACCACCATAGATTAAATTATGGTTGAGTTCAAAATACCCTGATGGTTACTGAGATCGACAAGCACCTAGTGAAGACTGGAGGGTACAATGGCTGAAATGTTGTGATAATAACAAAGATGAGGAAAATAGTCTGAGTGTAAATAATATAAATAGTAAAAGAATGTTTTGTTTTTTTTAATATAGAATAGGCTTTCATGTCAAATTTCAATTTTTAATTCCAAATGGATAAAAAAATATAAATTTGCCATAACAAGGATTCAGGAGAAATGTTTTGATAAAGAAAAATTTTAAATTTCATGACAATCTAGGAACTGATTTTGCAAACTTCTGTAATTTTAGGGACCATTTTATGTGAATTAGTTGAATCCCACCAATGTGTTTATATATATACACACACAAACTACCATAAGTTGTTTTATGTCTTCATATATATATATATATATATATATATATATATATATATATAGTCATCCACAAACAGGTGGTTTCGCTTTATCACAGCTCATCAGTGTGGCAGATGTCCTCTAGATAGGATCAAAACCCGGCTGAATTGGCAGCAGCCAGAGAATCTACCCCTAAGCCATTGGCGCACAGCCAGGATGAAGGTGAATTTAAGATAAGCATGCCAGTGACTGACAGAACTCATTTCGTTTTATTGAATAGTATTGCATTAGTAGCAGTATTAGTTACTGTTTACAAACACACACTTTCTCCCCTAAGAAAGCTCAACCAAAATAATTTTTCAGGAGAAAATATATATTGTCATTTACAGAACTGGTGATATATATATATATATATATATATATATATATATATATATATATATATATATATATATATTGTTAACTGGTTAGAAAATTATTTTTCAGGTAAATTTCAGGTAAATTGAAAAACAAAAACAAAGGGGGGCATAAGGACAAAATTAAAAATATACTTGTGTGTATATCTTGATTAACCAATTAAATATCTGATCTATGCTAAATAGAAAAATAAGATCAGAGAGTGAGGAGGGTGAGTATTTTTTCATGTCACGATGAATGGAACATAGACATGGCATCATTGATGATTGTGGAGAATATGGCAGCAACAAATGTATCATTATTTTTGCCAAATATGACACATTATTTGTTGAAGTGGGGGGGGGGGTAGTCAGCTGTAAAGTTAACAGGAAAACGGAAAAAATTTAAAATTTTTTTTATATTCAGGTATCTTTTTAAAGGGGACTATAGATAAAGTTAACAATGTGAAACATCTATATACGATGCTAATAATACTGAATAGACAGTAAAACATATCAATATTTAAGTTGAATAAACCAAATAAGTTAATTACCCGTACTAATAAAATTATGGGTATAAAATTGTAATACATAATTGGTTTTATAAAATTAGATGTCAGGGCACTTATAGCCACTATTTTTTAAGGCAGTGTTATAAAATTTACTATGTTTGTAAAAGACATCTTCACTGGAAGAGTTATTGCTACTTCTATATTTTATGGATAAGGGTATGTGTTTGATTACGGATGGAGGATGATTAGAATTTATTTATTTATTTATACACGTCGCATTGAATATTTTGAGCCTTCTGATTGGTTAACTCTTCTATTGGTGAGTCAGCTCATTTTGGCTGGCTTACTAGTACACCAGGGTAACCAAAAACTTCAACATGCTATATGTCTACAATATAATTTTCCAAACAAATCAAAATTTGACTACTTTTAAATGTTATTTTTTTCTTGTAGAAAGAAAGTTTTTAAGATTTTAATAAATTAATTCCATCATTGATTCAATGTAGACATAAATTTTCAATCAATTTAAAAAAAAAAAAAAGAAACTGTAACTAAGGTCTGCTCAGCATAGATGCAGTATAAACCACAGGTTGGCTCTGTGGGTGTTGAACAAACATATATGTACCTTAGGTGTGTATATAGTGGACTCTCCCATTGTATTCGATGTATGAGGGTCAAGAAGTTATTCCAAGCATTGCTGGACAATGGCATGAGACTATGGAATTAAAGTTTAATTTTTGTAATTGAATTTATACACTGAGTTTCAGTTTTGAAACATGGAAATTTTCTGTGTCACAATGAAACCATATTTTGAAAAAGAAAATGATTAT
>CAXIWW010000887.1:0-32500 GCA_964036315.1 Acanthosepion esculentum | reverse complement strand
TAATAATTATTTTGAAAATACAAAAAAATGTGGCACAAGGCCAAAAGAGAAGGCTGCTCTCCAGTCTGTCTTATCTTAAACTTAGCTGGCCATAATTACTGACCCAAATATCCCAAACTAAAACAACACATTCTTACTTACCATTCTTACTAAATCGCCAAAATGCTTCAAAGTCTTTATTATATCCTAACTAGTTCCCATATGTACCAATTTGTCTGGGAGGTGGGGGGATAAAATATCAACTTTAAAAAATTAAAGTAAGCATGATTAAAGAAACTGATAGCATAAACCTTACAGTTACATCCAGCCATCTTAACTGTAAAATGGTGACAACTTGCCGTTAATCTACTTAAAAATTACTTTTTGTAATTAATAAACCAAACAATAAGAAATGTCTTGTTAATTTTAATGCCTCCAGAATGAAACTGCTCTCATTTAATCATCTGAGGACACAATGAGCTATCTTGGGTTAGCCTTTTCCATTGACATGAATGTGGAAAGATTATACGGAATCAGTTGCTAGATCTACTGCTAGGAAGGTTTGTTCCCTGTGTCAGTTTTTCTTGACAAAATCTATCATATAAATTTATAGGTCTACCAGATAAAATACAAGTTGTTGGCCCTAACCTGGCATCTCATTTTTAGTCACTTTCTCACCATCAGTAGCTTCCCTGTGTCTTTCAGCTGTGCATCTAGGCATTTCAACTGAATGAAATGAGACCTTGCTGCCAATCTTAGTAAAATAAAAAACATTATTAAAGAGAGAGAACAATAAAAGGACTAGAATTAATGAGACAGAAGATAACAATTGACATTGCATTTAAATTTTTGAAGTTCAAAGTTGACTGGAAGGCAACAAGCCAGAAGAGATTTCCACAAGGGAGAAGTGTGTGAGAACCAACTGCTAGCATAGAACTTAATTACATCTACTGAATTCAACTGTAAAATGATGAGACCTTTCTGCCAATCTAGTACTGTGTTTAAATTCATAAAGTCTAGGTTCCAAAGTGGGAGGCACAGTGAACTAATGGATAGCAGCTTAGATTGAGGAATTGGAGAGCTGAGTTTGAATTCCACTCAATTCCATTACATTCACTTAATTGCTAATACTCTTGGAAACGTATTAATCCTCTTCTTCCCACATCTATGGGTAAATAGCAGGACAGACTGGGTTCTATAACCTTAGATGGCAACTGGTCTACCACAGAAAGAAATGGCAACCTACTGCGGGAAAAAAACTGCTTCGTTAGTCATGTATCAAAAGATACATGATCTCTTAAGCATGTATCGTGTGTGGCACATAAGTAACTGAGGTTCGAAAGATGAAAGTTCACCATAACAATTACCATGTAAATATTTATAGAAAAAACACAGGGAATCTAAGTTATTATGGTGAGAAAATAACTGAAGCTGAAGTGCCAGGTCAGGGTCAATAACATTGCAGATTCTTATTTGTGGAGAATTGGAAGGAGGTAAGTAGAATTATTCTTTCAAGAGAAAGTGTACAGTTTGCTCCAAATGGGATATATTGTCTTAGTAAACTACAAAATGTATTTTCATAACTTAATGATGCTATAACTTTATCTGAATCGGATATTCCTTTAGCTGAATTGTTAGAAACTGTTGTCTCAGACTAGTATGATTGAATATATAAAGGTGATGTAAGATCGGAGGAAACCAGAGGAAAATGTTTTGGATAATGAGTCTATGAATTTTTTATGAATAAAAGATTGGTAAAAATGCAGAATAATGCCCTACCGCCACCACCACCACCACCACCATGTATGTTTACAAAATAAAAGATTAAAATGGAGTGGGTACATTTCATTAAAATGGATAAATTTTGTTGATTATTTTCATTATAGCAGTAAACACATCTTGAGATTCTTTTCTGAATGAGCCTCTCCCATTGAAAAATAATCTTGTATAGGACTCTTTCTTTGATAAACCTTTTTAGATGGAGCTGGGAATTATGAATATTTTGACTATGTAAATATGGAAGTTAAAGATCAATAAAATTTTTTCTTCATGGATAATGACTTCATGATTGTATCCAGTTTTATATACATCATTATTTGCACTCCAGCCTTCACTTACTGTTTTCGTATCCAAATATATTCGTCTTTGTATCACTTTTAAAATTTCTTTGGTTCCGTCTTTGACAAACTCAACAAAAGAGCAAAATGACAGTATATTACTTAGAATTCATCCAAAAAGGCGCTTCTGTTCTTCAATTAGAATTACGACATTCAAATATTCACCAATATACTCACACGGATGAGAAGTTCTGCTGGTTTCTTTGAATAACTTTTTAAAATGGAGCCAGGAATTCTCAATATTTTGACTATGACTATATGGAACTTCAGGATCAACATTTTTTTCTTCATGGATAATGACTTCATGAGTATATCCAAATTTATATGAGTCATTATATGCACTCCCCACCATCACTTATAATTTTAGGGTCCAAATATTTTTATCTTTTTGTCACTACTAGAGTCTTTTTAGTGTTTCTCAATGTGGTGTCATGATTAACAAGCTTATCTTGCTAGAACAATTGAAACTAAATAGTGAGTTCAATCCTCACTGGGTGTCCCATACTTTTGGCCTTGTACCACATCTGTACATGTGCTGCTCCTGTAACCCTAAATGAGTTACAAGACTCATGATCATGATTTGCATATGTCTTTTCCTTTTAAAAAACTTTCTCAATGGAGCCAGGAGTTTTCAATATTTTGCCTATGTACATATGGAACTTAAAAATCAACAAAAAATTTTCTTCACGGATAATGACTTCAAGATTATATCCAATTTTATTTAAGTCATTATATACACTCCCGCCTCATCTTATAATTGTAGTGTCCAAATATATTTGTCTTTCTATCAGTAACTGTCATTATTTCTGAGATGAGGTATTATGTACACTATTTACATTATTCAAACTATTGTTCTCATCTTTGTCGCCATATTTATTACAACGTTTTGGCCGTTGTATGCTCCAACCTTCTTCAGGTGGTTGGAATGTTGAACTGAACCCTTTATTTCGCTCACTGGGGTAGATTGTTCTAGTTCAACATCAATGACACATGGCACAGTGGATAAAGGTGTTGGTTAGATCCAGTGACAGGACCCAAAGAGTGTGAGTTCAATACCTGTTTAAGGCAGTGGAGAACTTGCAGAGGGGAATTAACAGTAGATAACTGACATCCCTGCAATGATAACAGCAAAACTTGCAATATGAGCACTGGTAAAAAATGATTGCTGAAGACATTAGGTTTATAAGACCCAGAAATTCATGCCCAGATATCCTCAAGGACACATGGCACAATGGATAAAGGCATTAGTTAGATCCAGTGACAGGACCCAAAGAGTGTGGGTTCAATACCTGGTTAAGGCAGTGGAGAACTTGGAATTAACAGGAGATAACTGATAACTGACATTCATTAGATATGGCACGTGGAACTAGAACAGTCTACCCCAGTGAGTGAAATAAAGGGTTCAGTTTGACATTCCAACCACCTGAAGAAGGTCGGAGCGTACAACGTTGTAATAAATATGACAACAAAGATGAGAACAATGGTCTGAATAATGTAAATAGTGTCTTTGTATCACTTCTAAAATTTCTTTGGTTCTGCCTTTGACAAACTCAGTGCATTTTTTAGAATTCCTTTGTATAAATCATTATATTCACTTCCATTCTCACTTATAATTGTAGTTCTTAATATTCCTTTTAGAATTTTGAAAAAACTGAATTCTTCATTATTGATATTGTCGTGATCACAAGAAATAAAAAAAAAGTTTTACACATATCACTTACTCATGTTTAATATTTACCTTTTAATGATAGACTTATCGCTTGCAAATATTTTATTCATTCACCAAGAAAAACACAAACAAAACGGAACCATTTAACAACCACATGATAAGAACTTTTATATATCTACCGAAATAATATAACCAAATCCTTCTGATAATAAATCCTTATTTATTTATATATATATATATATATCTCACTTTGTTGTTATGATGTATATGTATATATTTTACTAACTGAAAACAAGTCAAATAAGGCCCATCATAGCAATATCTTTTTCCTGTATGATTTCCCAGAACAGCACCAAATGAACCAAACAGAAAACTTTTTATTGATCTTTTATATTCATACAGACACAACATTCACAAGCTAAATTATTATTAATTATTAAAGTTATTAGGTTCTCATCATGGATGTTAGACATGCAAAGTTTTTCAGGCCTCGATCTTTAATCAATGTTGGTGCCCATAACAAAACTTGACCCATACTGCAAAAGAAAATTAATTTAAACTTAAAAGGTAAAGACTAATATATTATTTTTAATGTTGAGATATATATAATCAAAAACATTATGTGTGTGTATAATGAATGAATATATATATATATATATATATATATATATATGAGGTAACCAAAAAAGTTCTGTCTGTTTGTAAAGTAAACAATGAAAACACTTCAGTCTCCAGCTGTTCAATGCCCTTGCAGTAGAACTTGGGGGGGTTTGATGCAAACAAGTCTGAGAGGGCTTTGCACAAGTCTGCTTCATTGGTGAAGGATTTCCCACATCGATGATTATCCAGGGAGTGGAAGAGGTGGTAATCGGATGGCGTAAGATCAGGTGAATAAGGTGGATGGCACAAAGTCTCCCACCCAAGTTGCTGTATGGTATCCCTGACCACTCGCGCGACATACGGCCTGGCGTTGTCATTTAGGAAAAGCACACCTTTGCGATTCACCAGTGCTGGCTCCTTCTGGCACAATGCCTGTTGCACACATTTCAATTGCTGCAAGTATAGATAGATAGATAATTTGTTTAACCAGCATATCGACCTTCGTTGGGCCATTTAATGCTGAATAGGGTTTTTTTTTCTTCTTTTTCAAAAAAGTAGTTGGTATTATTGTTTTCCAAAAAAGTATAGCTGGTAATATTGTTTTCCAAAAAAGTATAGCTGGTAAAATTGTTTTTCAAAAAAGTATAGCTGGTAATATTTTTTCAAAAAGTATAGCTGGTAATAATATTTTTTCAAAAAGAAACGTGCTGGAAAAGACCTGGAAGTTCACTATTTGCCCATAGCTGGGAACCAAACACGTGCTACCACTCCGGGTCAGGGTGGACCTGGGAACACCAGCAATTAAGAGGTGGTTCCACGCTTCCTCAAAACCTCCTGATCAGAGGCCTTGCTGTTGGATGCAGTTTAACGTTGTACCCAGGACGGGCTGCGAGTATAGGTCTCCAGTGACTGTTTGGCCCATTGGTAGCAGTTCATAATGAACCACTTGGTGACCTGTCCACCAGACACAAAGCAAAATCTTGCATGGATGCATAGATGGTCTTGCGGTGTGAGGGACAGCATCCTGAAGAGACAACCAATGTCTGGAATGCTTGGGAGTTTCTTACAGAACCCACTTTTCATCACTGGTAAGCACTCGATTGAATAAGGATGCGATAAGGTGGCATGAAAGTAGCGATATGCAGGCTGCCACTTGTTGTTCCCTGTGGACCTCCAACAGCGTTTGCGGAACCCACTTGCTCAGTTTGTACGTCTTACCTAGGCGGTGCAGTTGAAGTGTAACTGTTTCATCGGAAATGTTGAACTGTCTTGCAAGTTCCCCACACGTTAGACTACTGTCCTCTTCAATGGCCACCTTCAGGACTCCGTCATTCAACACCTGTGGTCATCCACTGCGAGGCTCATCATGGAGGGACAAATCTCCTAACTTGAATTTTCAAAATCAACGCCTTGCAGTACGTTCATCCACAGCACTATCCCCAAACATTTGACATATGCGGCGACTTGATGCACCCACTGATAAGCCCACTTTGAGTTGTAAAGCAAACAGCCCCGAATGAGATTTCTAGACACTTCCATCCTTCTCACAGCTGCCCGGCTTATAATTGATGACCAGGCATGGTGCGCGTGTTTTTTATAACGTCTGATGTTCCTACTTCCAGCTGTCCGAATTTGAAAACAATTGCTACACGCATTTCGTATATATTTCAACTTTATTCAATGACTAATCAAAAAACAGACAGAACTTTTTTGGTTACCTTATATATATATATATATATATATATATATATATATATATATATATTTATATATGTGTGTGTGTGTCTGTATCTGAATGTATGGGTTGTTTTATGCATTTATCTAAAGTTATAGGAATTATTCTTTTCCAAACATGGTCAGTGCACTGTGGTCATGTTCATAGTGGATATTATTGAGTGCTGTTTTTTTCTATTTTATTAAAAAGTACCCAGACATACGAAACATTTGGACAATTTTTACATAATTTATGTCCAGAAAAGAAAATTATAAGAACACAAGGAAAATTAATTAAAAAAAAAAAAAAACCCACAGTACCTTGTCAAACGTTTTTAATGAAACTTGTATAAAAGAGGGATTGCTTCTTAAATACACAATTTTATATATTTTTGAATAGGACAGAGTCCGACAATTTATTTAAAGACATTTTTGATATGTTTAAATTATATAATTATTATAAACAGAGCATTTACTTAAATACTTGTATCTATAAAAAGAACGTTAAACATATCAAAAATAAAATTTATATTTATATATATATATATATTATACGTTTTTTTTATAGGTACAAATATTTAAGTAAATGCTGTTTATAATAAACAACATTTACCAGTCTGAATGTCTGAGAAATTTTTATTGAAAATATGCATCCTCCGACAGGAATTGAAACTGTACCATATATGGAACCATCATATATAATCAGTAAAAGCATGTCAGGCTATATGACTGTTCTGTATAGGATACAGGTTTGATTCCTGTCAGAGGACACATATTTTCTATGAAAATTTCTTGGACATTTGGCCGGTAAATGTTGTTAATACTGTTTATTATAAACAGAGCATTTACTTAAATATTTGTATCTATTAAAAGAACGTATAAACATAAAAAAATGTCTCAAAATAATTGTCAGACTTTGTTCATTTCATAATATATACATGCATATATATATATATATATATATATATATATATATATATATATAATATATATATTTTCCTGAATGTTACAGGGGCTGGTAGGATAACAATCAAGATACAGAATAATACCCCACCCCTGCACACAAATACTAAACAAAAGTTTATGATGGAATAATACATTTTATTATATTTATGTCAAAATAGGTACATTTCCCTATTTCCATTATGGCAGCAAACACCTCTTGAAAGTCTTTTCTGAATGCACACCTCACGTTGATAAGTATACGTCTTTTTCTTTGAAAATCCTTATAAGATGGAGGCAAGAAATGTCAATATTTCAAATATGTACATATGAGAACTTCAGGATCAACAAAAAATTTTCTACATGAATAATGACCTCCTGATTATATCCAATTTCATATGCACCTCTGGACATGCTTCTGAGTCCAAATGGGGTGGAAAAAATTACAACCTTGAAGGTGAAAATCAAAAAAACTAAAGGCAAAATTTAATGTCTGTTATAAAACAGCATACAATCAATTTAAAGAGTTGAAATCTAATGCAAAATTAGAATTATAAAAAAAATTATATAAATAAAAATGATCATATATTATTATTATGATGGTCCATGGAAGAGGCTCCTTCCTTACAAGATTGACAATGCAAAATGGGCCTTTTCAGGGCCACCCACCATTCAAATTGTTACCACTCCCCCCCCCCTATTCGGGGATGTCTCACAGTTGCACCCAGGTGTTGTTGCTAATATTGTTTTTCAGGTGGGCTGACTTGAAACTTAAACTGCTCCAATAAAATGGCAAAAATTCTCAGTAATGAAACACCCAGTCAAAGACGGGTTATACTGCTAGTATATATATATATATATATATATATATATATATATATATATATATATATAGTTTTAAAATGTCTGTTTCTAAAGCCCTAACAATAGTGTTTACTGATTTATTTTCGTCTGCTAAAATGTCATCTGTCATAAAATATGTATAAGAGTATATAAATATACATTGCCTTACCGAGTTATTAATGGATCTTTTTATTGTAATTGTCCTGAGTACGACGTTAAATTGCATCCAACAGCAAGGCCTCTGATCAGGAGGTTTTGAGGAAGTGTGGAACCACCTCTTAATTGCTGGTGTTCCCAGGTCCACCCTGACCCGGGGTGATAGCACCTGTTGGGGTCCCAGCTATGGGAAAATAGTGAACTTCCAGGTCTTTTCCAGCACATTGAAACAATGATGTTGCCAACTACACTTTTTGGAAACAATGATGTTGCCACCTTTTGAAACAATGATGTTGCCAGCTATACGTTTTTGAAACAATGATGTTGCCAATTTTTTAAACAATGATGTTGCCAATTTTTGAAACAATGATGTTGCCAGCTATATGTTTTTGATATATTTAGTAAATACTGGATCTGGCATTAAATAACCCATAGTGGTTGATATGCCATAAAACCCCAAACAACAAACAACAACATTTTATTGTAAATTTTCACTTTCTAATGTTCAGTGTGTGTGATTAATATTCATCATTGAATTAGGTGCATTGACCACAAAGGATGTTATGTTGAAAAATAGATATTTGTGTAAAATAAACGCGTTTTTGTTGTTGTTATTAGACTATGCGCTTATTGATGCACTTATTCAATCATTATATTAAATGAAACTTTTGACATATGAATCCTACCAGTAATTGTGTCAGATGATTAAGGACTGATTACCTTTCAAGTATTGGTGATTCACCTTCTGTATAGAACACTGAAATCTTAACCTGTTCAAGTCGAGGGTCAATCATTATCTATCCTTTGTAGCCACATACATAATCTTCACTACTTCCTGCTGAGCAAGACGTTCTATGCCATTGTCATCTCCACCTTGTTCTATGCTTGTGATATATGGACCTGTATCAAAAGGACCTGAAAAAGCTTGAGCATTTTCAGCAAGCTGAGCTCTGGCAGATCCTCAACATCAAATGGCAGGATCAATGTTCTAGCAACAAAGTACTCATTTGCTCTGAAATGCAGATCATTGAAGCTGGCCTCCTATAGCATCACCTAGCATCCCGGTGAGATGTCGTAACCACGCCTGGTGGTTAGGACATCTCGCTGAGATGACTCCATCAAGACTTCTACGGGCCAACCTTTACAGTGAGCTCATCAATGGCAAACAACATTGTGGATCCCTAAAATGCAGATTCAAAAACCAGCATTTCAGTTGTTCCACTTTTGAGGAGAGGAGAAAGAGGCAGTAAAAAGAAGGCAATGTCAAGACCCAGCAGCTCAAGCCAAGACCATCACCCACCCTATCGTATGATCAATGCCTGAGACTGTTCCATCCCTGACTTAGCCTCCTGAGCCATGTTGTATTTAAGTATTGTGTAGACACCAGATGAACCAAACACACACGAGAGGTATCACCACCAGCTACTTCCTGTTTCATTTATATTGCACACCTGATTTATGATTACCATTTTAACAGTAACCCTCTACTTTAAGTGGCTCTCGAGCCTTGTATTTAGTGATTTGTAGTTTGAAAAGGGGAATTTCAAGCATTCATTCTTTTTTTTTTCTTTTTACAAAAGACTGTAGATTTTCTATTTTGACTTGTTATGAAAGCACTTGAGCCTGAATCCTAACCCTTTTTTTTTTAAATTTCCCTTCATTTAAAACCTGTGAATTCCCATCAAAACATGTTCAGAACAGTCTTGTGCTAGCAACAGTCAGCCACGTGCCTCTTCCCAAAGGTCAGTGACTGATTAAGTAGATAGTTTTCATAGGTAAGAGTTTTTTTTTTGTTTTGTTTTGTTTTTTCTTCAGTTGGGGGGATTACTTTTTTTTTTCTTCTTTTTTTTAATGCTAGTCAAAACACTTCTTTATAAAGATAACATTTGTTTATATGTTTCAAACTGGTTTCAGTGTGTTTTTCAAAGGATACTTTTTAATTCTTTTTTCATGGTATAAGCTTGAAAGCCCAGTGGGTGTTATTTTAAAAAGACAGTTGTTTTTCTTGTGTTTCTTTCTTATTATTACTACTACTACTACTGCTACAACTATTTTACTACTTATTGTATCTAGTCTTCCTTTCTTTTTTTAAGGTCTTTTTACATCTTTCCCTCCTTCAATTAGAGGTCCACTTGTTGGTACATGCCTTTTATTCACACCTGTCCTTTAATTAGATTAATTTCACCTCTGGATGGGCACACGTGTATAAAGTTTATATCCTAAACCTGTCACTAGAGAAATTTTGAATTTTTTTATTTTTTTTTTATTGGATCAAGATTTGTTTAATTGAAGAGATTTATGGTTGAAGATTCATTTTTTCTTATGTCATTTGCTATGTTTGAATATGTCATTCATTTTTTCTTCTCAGGTTTTTTGCATGTTTGACAAAAATTAAGTTCAATGCCTTTGTTGAGTTGAACGCGTAAATTGAATGCAAAACTGGACCCTGTTTTTTTCTCTGTTTACACAAATATGACTAAAAAAAGTGTACATCCTAATTCTGTGCAACTGTTTTTAAAGTAAAAGGAAAGATTTTTTTTTTTTGTTTGTTTTTTTTTTTTTTTTAAATTTAAAAAAAAATATAGATTTTATTCCAAATTTATAAGTCTACCATTCATCAATGCTTTGAATATTGATGCCACATCTGGTCTGGTGCTCTTACTATATACTTAGAGATCCTTGATAAAATATAAAGAATATGCAATGTTATTGGTTCTGACCTGGCACCTCAGATTCAGTCACTTTCTCACTGAAAAAATATAGCTTCCTTGTGCCTTTTCTATAAATATTTTCATGGTAATTTTTCTGATTAATTTTCCTATTTTGTTTAGTTTCTTGTATATAAAATTGTAATCATTGTAAATATTCATTAAAGCTTCATTTCTAAAAGATGTTAGACGACTAATACAACTAGTACAACACAAAAGTTGTACATGTGGGAACTAGTTAGGACTTCATAAAGATTTGGTGGCCGTAATAAGAATGGTAAATAAGAGTGTGTTGTTTTTATATAAGGAATACTGTGGTAGGTTTGGGTCAGTAATTGTGGCTAGATAAGTTTAATTATAAGACTGAAGAAGACCAGCCAATTCCCTCCCCATTTTTGACCTTGTGCCACATTTTTTGTATTTTCAAAATAAATATTACTTTCTTCTTTTGTACGTAGAATCTATGAATTTAAGTGCAGGACTAGATTGATGGCAAAACCTGATAATTTTACAGTTGAATTTACTCGCTGTAACTATAAGTTCTATGCCAACAGTTTTCTTTCCTGTTAGTGGAACTCTCTTCTGGCTTCTTGCTTCCTAGTCAACTTTAATCTTCAAAAATTTAAATGCAATGCCAATGGCTATCTGAGGTCTTCTTAATTCCTGTTCTTTTATTGTTCTCACTCCTTAATAATGTTTTTCTTATATTCTCTAACACTCAGTAACAACCTGCAACTTAGTGGCTTTGTTGCCTTGCTTGGCATGAAAGAATTTAAAAAAAAAAAAAAATTTGAATTTTTTTGGCCTTTTATAATTTTTTTACTATTTTATAGTATTTTTTATTTCATTTATTTTTACCCAATCATGGTCAACCCAATGTAAGGCCCAAGCATCTCTCAATGTAGAAGGTTACTGAATGAGGATTGGTTAGGAAGATGCAGGAAATGTATATTATGAGGATATGTAGAATAGATAATGGTTGACAAAACTTGAAGAGGTTAAGATTGTATTGGTTAGGGAAGCATCCTCTCAGGAGTCTCTGGAGAAGAAGCTGTCTCAATGGGACTAAGGTATGTAAATTGTTAGAACATTTGCCATAGTAATTGTGGTAGAGTAGTGAGAGGCTAGAAATGTTTTGGTGATGGGATAAGGGTTGCAGAGTGGAAGATACTTTATCAAGCACAAGGATATGTACTCGGTTTTGAACTCAGTGCAGGGATACAAAAATAAATATCTGCCCTCTTTAATAAAGTCTCCCATGATGAACCTATATTGATGAGAAAATAAAGACAGCCATACTCAGTACCGTATGGGCAGGTAAACTAGTCTCCTCTATTTATCTCACACGGCTTAAGAGATACCAACTTAACGTGGCTATCTCTGGTGAAATGTGGGCTTACGATCACATCATGTTGAAATATCAGTTCCTGTATGATTACCAAAGTTAAGCAATGATGGGTAACAACTTTGGAATACCAGGTACTGTAAGCTTGGGTGTGCAGGTGGTGAAAGGGATAATGGCTCGGAATTGTTAATTGGGTTTGTTATATTCAGTTATGCACAAATACCCTTGGGAAAGTTATGAATCCACATCTTCTCCCCGAGCTATGGGTTAATTAGTAAAACGTTTATTATCTCCCCCTCCCACCACCACCACAAAAAACAAAACTTACAATCTAAAAAATATTAACTGCAATATTCTTAAATAACTTCCAAAAGGTTGATAAACTGGAAAATGTATCAGTCAATCAATCAACAATCTGTTGAAATAAAGACATTCAAGGACACATGGCACAGTGGATAAAGGCGTTGGTTAGATCCAGTAACAGACCCAAAAAGTGTGAGTTCAATACCCGGTTAAGGCAGTGGAGAACTTTCAGAGGGTAAATTAGCAGGAGATAACTGATAACTGACATCCATCAAACATGGCTCGTGGAACTAGAACAGTCTACCCCAGTGATCGAAATAAAGGGTTCAGTTCGAAATTCCAACCACCTGAAGAAGGCCGGAGCGGTCAACGGCCGAAACGTTGTGACAAATATGGCCACAAAGATGAGGACAATAGTCCGACTAATGTAAATACTGTACATTCAAGTAAGTTTTTTTTAGTGTGTGTAATAACTTACTTGGCAACATAAACAACTTAGTTTTTAATACCACCTATAAAGACTCTGTCTCATATTTGTATATAAATGTATTGTACATAAAATATGAAGTGTTTTTGTCCTTTTTATCATATTCCTTCCCCCCCCACCAGTCCGTATATTGCCTTGATTTTCTTTTACTTATTTTTTTTCTGTTATCTACAGTAATATGTTTTCTATGTTCTGATATATTTCACTCCAAGCAAGTTGATAGTGCTACTAAAACACAAAGCTTTACTGGGGGTGAAAGAAAATGAGAAAGATATTAGTGAGGAGAAAGAACAATAAAAGAAAGGGCTTCAGAAAGACAAAAAGATGGTCACTGCTGTTGTACTTAAATTTTTGAACATTGGTGGTGACATGAAGAAGTTGGGAGAGAGTTCAACAGGTGAGAAGTGCAAGAAAAGAAACTATTAGTTTAGAGCTTACTGTAGCCTCTAGCTATTTCAACAAAAAATAGAGAGACCTAATTCCCAATCTAGTGCTATACCTAAATTCTTGCAGTCAAGGAGGAAAGCTCGTCCGAACAATTGCCATGAAAATATGTATCTTTTTTTCTTTTATGTGCCGTGTCCTTTTAGGACATAGGCAGTCATGACTCTCCACTTCCCCCTATCCCTTGTGGCTCTCAATAAGTTTTGCCCTTCTGCCACCTCCCACAAGCCATGTTCTGTCATCTATTTGCTTAAGCCCGTCAGGTATGTCATGCTTTGCTTTGCCTTGTCTCTCTTTCCTTCTATTCGACCTGTGAGTATCAGATTCTCCAGGCCCTCCTTTCTCATTACATGTCCCAGAAACTTCAGCTGCCTCTTCCTGATGTTAAGTATAAGCTTCCTCCTTGTTTGCATCCTCTCCAAAACCTCATCGTTGCTCACACGCAATATCCATGATATCCTTAGCATAATTCTGTAGAACCATACCTCTGTTGCCTCAAGTCTCTTCTTCATTGTTGAGGAGACCGTCCAATATTCGCTGCCATAAATGAGGATAGATGACACATAACAGCTCAATACTCTTGCCTTTGTTACCAAAGAAATCCTCCTGTCTTGTAATACTCTACCCAGCTTTTGGAACGCGTCCTTGGCCATCCCAGTATGTCTACGGATCTCAGTGTCGCACTTACCGTCCTCTGTCAAAACACATCCCAGATATTTTAACTTCTGTACCTGCTTGATTTTAGTGTCCCTGACCTGCAAATCACATTTCAGGCTTATCTTTCTACTGACGACCATGTATTCTGTCTTCTTGTAGTTTATGCTTAGTCCCTTCTTCTCACTCTCCTTCCCTACCTTCTAGGAAGATGGTGGTGGGAAAGCAACAGAAGCCAAGATAACAGGTCAAAACTGATAACATTCCAGACCCTTCTAAGGATTTTGTCAAGAATCCTGAGATATATAACTAGAGCAACAGACCATAAGTGGAAGCAGTCTGCAATGTATAGATGAATGTGAGAATTATAAATGTACAAGATGGTTTCTTGTGAGAAAAATTGTTTAGCACAATACAACCAACTTTCTTAGCAGCAAACGAAGCAACTAAATGAAAATAATCATTTCACTTCATGTTAGTGGAAAATGTGAGACCCAGAAAGCCTAATGAGTTGTTCTTCTGGAGGTTAGCATCAGCCATGCTGATGGAAAGCAAAAATGATTTCCTAAGATGAATAAATGACAGCAGTTATTTTGGAGGTGTTAAAATTTATATGCTATTTCTTGCCCCAGATAACAACTGATTGGTCATCTTCAAGATCAGCCACCAGTTTGTTTTTTTTGTTTTTTAAATACAAAAAAGAAAATGAAGTAAATACTGAACATAGTAAAACAAAATCTTGCCAAGGAAAAAAAAACTAAAATATTTTCATGCTATGAACTAACGAGTATTTTCACTTGTTTTAATGATTTTTGGACAAATAAAAATAACGTTAACTTTTCAAGTTAACTGTACTTTTTAATGAATTTATAAGAAAACAAGACTTATTAAAAAAAAGTTCAAATTTAAATAAAAATAAAAAGGAGGAACCTAACAACAACAAAAACTTACCTTTTGATTATTTTATAAAAAAGCTATGCCCTTTTATTTTATAAAATCTATAGTAAATTATTATTACTTTTTATTCTTTTTTTAGGTTCATACCATAAAACATCTTAATCAGTAATATTTCTCATTTAATTATTATCTTGATTAAAAGTCAGGTAGAATTTTAATTAATTAGATTATGGAAAAAATACATTTCTATTTCTTTATTTCCTCCTTTATTTTTTTGTGAATACAGAACAAAAAATATCTGGAAGACAACCAACTTTAAAAATCAAATCTGATACAGTTAGCTTTAAATCATATGTGTGTGTGTGTGTGTGTGTGTGATTTCTTTCTTTTTTTTAATCATCATTTCTGCCTCTTCTTTCCTCTATCAACAGATGGAATATCAAAAAGTTCATAAATCTGAAAAACTGAGAAAAAAAAATACAAAAGCATTACTTGGCATTTTTATGGTAACGATTTTAATATCTGATGAAGAATTTTGAATTGTCATTTCTTTATAACACCCCACCCATAACTAACCCCACCAGTGAAAATGGCCAATCAGATTTTGAAGGTTTTAGGTCGAGAAAGGAGGAGTGTGTAAAAGGTGTATTTATGTTAATTCTTCAACATTTTATTATCAAATTTCATATTTCTGGCAAAAATATATTTTTTTTAATTCAAAAAGAAATTTTTCCATTTAATAAACTTTTTTCCTGATTTAAATACTGTTTTTTTTGTTTTTTTTTAAAGAAAAGAATTTTACTTATTTTATTTTTTATTTAATTACTTATTTTACATGTCTCAAGTTACATTTTTTAAAAATGTCAACCAACCAATAAAATTTTCATGTTTTTTGGCATTCTCTTTTGTGTGATTGGTTTTAAAAAAGAAACTGTATTCCCGACCACATAATGGCTGGCAGATCGTATTTGGGTATGCCCATCTACTAGGGTGGCTAAGCAATCCATATTAAAGATGCCTGCTCAAGCACATTTATATTTGTTCAACACCTGCAGAACTCACCTGTGTTTTATAGTGCAACTATGCCGAGTGGACCTTAGTTTTTGAAAGAGAGTGCATTGTCTGGTATGATCAACAGTCTGAACTAGGCCAGTACACAATGACTTGTGACTTTGATACTAGCACAGCCATTGATGGTTCTATGAATTTGGGTCTACGGTGGAGTAATGGATAGCAGCTTGGATTGAGGAATCAGAGATCCGAGTTTGAATTCCAATCGAATCCATTACATTCACTTACATGCTGATACCCTTGGGAAAGGTATGAATCCTCTTCTTCTCCCCCCAGCTATGGGTAAATAGCAGGACAGACCAGGTTCTATAGCCTTGAATAGCAATTGGTCTACCACAGAAAGAAATGGCAACCTACTGCAGGAAAAATCTACCTCGTCAGTCATGTATTGAAAGATAAATGATTGCTTAAGTATGTATCATGTATGGCATATAACTGACTGACTGACAATTTCATTCACAGGACTTTGACCAATCTGTGGGGTGAACTTCAGGAACTTTTCAAAGGTACCACATGCCAGGATCACCACTCCAGGCTGTTAAAATCAAGAGGTCATCTACCTGACAATTCGACCATAGTGAGATTTGAACCCGGGTCTCATGGTCAGAATGCGAATGTTCTAACCTCTCAGCCATGTGCCCATATAATAGACACTTATAAGGAATATTTAGGAAAAAACTAAATATTTTCAACTGCTGATTCATCAACACTTGGACAAGAAAGTATCAATTACAGAATGCCTATTTAATTATTTTCTAAATGCTTATTCTTAGATATTAACTTACTGTTACGTCACTGTTACGACTATAACAACTGAAATCTCAAATAATCATTTTCTTTTATGTATATATACAAGGTGCGATGGATAAATTGTCGTCTAAATTACACAAAAATGAAAATAATACTGACAACTCATTTTAATAGATATATTTAACAAAATTACACAAACATATCTTGAAATACTAAAGAGTAAACTTATTCAATAAAATCGCCATTGGCTTCAGCCATGGCTTCCAGATGACTTCAGAATTGGTGAATGCTGCTATAGTCCTTGCATTCAGTTCATTTTTGGTGTTACAAGGAGTTTTCTGTTGGTCTCTCACTCAACTGCACCCCCACACATAATAATCAAGGGAGCTGCAGTCAAGGGAGTTATTTGACCAGTTGTAAGGAGTGATGTAGTAACAGAAATTGGCTGACAGCTATGACTAGCTTCTCCTGTTTGTGTGGCATGATGCAGAGTCCTGTTGCCAGACATAGGGTTTTCTAATAGCCATCCTCTTGATCCAGGGCAGCACTACCTCCTCAAGGTCTTTTATGTAGGCCTCCATGTTGAGGCTGAGGCCCTGTAGGGATCTGAATGGTGGTATAACATTGCCATCACTAGTGATTACTCCAGACACCTTTGTAATCACCATTAGACTTATCCAACTCTTTCCGAATCTTCTACACTGTCCTCAGTTTGACACCCAAATACTCTGAAATATTCATATTGGAGCTTCCAGCACAAATGCCAAGCAGTACAGCATGCTGTTTCTGTTATGGTGACCTGTCTACATTAGAATGAACTCTTCCTCCTTCATAAATACTAACCTGCGAGACTTCCTAAGGAGGCAGTCGGGACGCAATGTAACCTGACAGTTCGGACGGACACTTCTATCTGCTGACTAATAACACTCTTATTTTGTACATATGTTCTGTTATTTCAATGCCCTTGTTCAACCTACCTTCTTCTTTCTGTGTCTTTCTTTTTGGCCCTTATCAGACCATAATAGTTTCCAAATTCCTGGTGGAGTGAATTGTGTCATGGTACTCTTTTTCTCAAAGATGGTGCCCAACTGACCCTACTCTACTGTGCAGTTGACAAAATCAAAACCAAACAATGTGCATGTGCAAAATTAAAAATATAAATTGGCAACAATTTACCCATTGCACCCTGTATGTCCTGAAGGGATGTGGCATTATAAAGAAAAAAAGAATTCAGTTTGTAGTTTTCACAAGATTTCTGGGAACTTTTGCATATAGAACCACCTCTTAATTGCTATTATTTCCAGATTCACACTGACCTAGGGTGGTAGAACCTGTTAGGGTCCCAGCTCTGGGTAAATAGTGACCCCACCAAAAAAAAAAACACTATGAAAGTATAAAAATACGTTTTTATGATGAAGATTCCAGCAATACATTTTTATATAAAACAATTACCAACAATACATTTTATAGCAAAATGACGAACAATACATTCTGTCTGTAGTTGAAGCCACAAAATTGTGTTCAAAATATTTAGATTTTGACATTAATTAACTTAAACAAAATCAACCAACTAACATAGAAGGAGATTTGTCGCTTGAAATAATGTCCAAGATTGGATGAATTATTATAATCGTGAAGGATCTGTCTACAAAGCCGTCATTGTATAACAGATTAAAAACTTACTTCTCATTTAATTTATATTCAGCTTATGGAAAGATTTGACATCAAAATCTGAGATTTTTGTAATTCTGTCATATGACATATTTTAATATTTGTTCCAAATATCATGTCCCTTATTTAATATTAGTCATCCCCTTTGGCAGTGAATGCTGGGCAATCTCCTCACTGATGAAGAAGACACTTGAGGCAGTGGAGATGTGGTTCTACAGATGGATGCTGAGAATACAATAAATTAATAATGTTTGACGAGGAAAATGAAAGCATAAAAGGATGCTTATAGTGATGATTGGAAAAAGATAGCTGAAATTTCTAAGGTATATAATAAGTAAAGAGAACTTGGATAATTTGACACTGACAAACTGAAATCAAGAAGAGCCGAGTGAAACAGTGGGTAACCTAGCAACAAGCTTGTGCAAATGGATGGCAGAACAGGGAATGGAAAAGTAAAAACTTACTAAGAGCTACAAATGATAGGAAGTTGTGGAGAGCCATGATCACCCACCTTTCTTTTTGGACAGAGACTATCCTGGTTCTCCGTAGACACCTTTTCTTTATTATGTATGAATTGTCATGCCTTCTTCGGAAGTGACTTCCCGTTGCTTTCTCCATGGTTTGGAATTCAATTCTCCTGATTGACTAGTTAACAATCAAATTTAGAAGGCCCAGTGTATCAGGGCCTGTGCTAGGGTCTTGCACCACCCCCACTCAATGAAACTTTGATACAAGGCCCCTCTCCCTACTACATGTCAATTTCAAAGTTTTCCAGCTTGGAGGCCACAAACCCTTGAAGGAATATTAGTGGAGGAAGGGGAGCACTTTTTTAAATTACCAAAAATCAGGGAATTATCCAATTTAAATGAAAATTTTACATTGTCTTCGGTTTGGCATTCAGAGCTTTCCTTTTCTTCAAGACAGAAGCGATAATGACTCTCCACAAATCCCTTTTCCTTCATTGTTTATGAATCGCTATGCCTTCTTCAGAAAGATAGTTCAGCGGTTTCCGATTACCTTCTGCATGGTTTCCATTTCATAATGTTGCTTCCAATGCCTTTTCTATAAATGCTTTCAGCTAATTGTTCTGAATAACTTTACTCTACAGTACCTAGACTTTATGAATTTAAGTGCAGTACTAGATTGGCGGCAAGGTCTCATCATTTTACAGTTGAAACGGCTAGATGTAACTAAGTTCTATGTTAACAGTTTATTTTCTAATGTATCACACTTGTGGAACTCTCTTCTGGCTTCTTACTTTCCAGTAAACTCTGATCTTCAAATATTTAAATGCAATGTCAATCATTATCTACTGTCTTCTTGATTCTATTTCTTTTATTGTTCTCTCCCCTTAATAATCTTTTTTATCTTTCTTATTCTTTCACACTCATTAACACCTTGTATCTTAGTGGGGTTGTTGCCTTGCTTGGGGTGAAATGATTAAAAAAAACTGTAGTGCCATTGGAAACACAAGGAAATGGCAACAACCTCTTTGAAGAACATAGGCATCTCCACTAATAGTGTCTTTACTTTCAAGTCTACAAAATTGTCCTATGAATATAAATTATTCTCTACTGCTGCACGCAAAGATTCCTTTCTAAGGATTCCTTAATTTGCAATTATATTAAAATCTTATATTGTTTACCAAAGTCTGAGAGAGAGCAAAAGATAAGGAAATCTTTCACTTTCATTCCTTAAGGCAAATCTCAGAGGAAACCTTATCTTTTAATCCATGTTCACTTCGGCGTATACATATTTTATTTGTCGTCTTAAAGAGAAAAATAAAATAAGCATTGGTTTTTTTTTTCATCTCATTTCATTCTTTTGTTTTGTTTTATTCAAGTAGACAAAAGATAATTTTATTTTTAATTCGTTTCATTTCTTTTTCTTTTTTTTCATGAAATAAAATTTAAATTTATTTATAGCATTTCAGGTTACTTACCATTAATGTCAAACATCTTCCTAAACGGTTCTCTTTTGAAATGTTGAAATGCTAGGGGAGTTAGACATTTTAGGAGGGATAAACAAATGAATTTCCCATACATTTTTGCCAAACCTCTAGTTAGTTTTGGTTGGAGGTTATAAGTAAAGGACCAAGAATATACTGACCACATCTTCTGTAGAGGTACAAAATCCCCCAGCAAAATGAAACATCAACTAGAAGGATGCTTGCATATTCAAGTATAAACCTGACTACTATTTACTTGTAGACTCAAGTATAAACCTGACCACTTTTATTTATAGATTCAAGTATAAACTGAACTACTGTTTACCTATAGACTCAAGTATAAACTTGTTGTAACCTAGGGAATATTACTAAATAAAATTATCAAATTAAGGTTGGTAATGAACAATAATACTCAGGACAAGAACAACACATTTAAGATTTACCAGCGGTTTGTAGTAGTAGTAGTCAACTGCTAGAAGTGAGTCAAGTGAATTCCACAATGAATCTCCAACTGCAGACCAACATACAGTATTTACTACTGTATTTATGTGAATGGGGCCATACCTATTATCGTCCATAGGTATCCTACAACAAAACTTAACCACTGTTTACCTATAGACTCAAGTATGGGGTGTCCCCCAATAACTGACATTATTTTTAGTCTAATAATATAGATAATTCTTGCTCAAATGATATCAAATTTTAACAAAATGTGTAAAACCTAAGTTCACTGTGCAGACTTATCTCAAGGAGAATCTACCAGGAAGATGGATCAGGCGTGCCAGTGATAATAACAATGTGCTGTTGAAATGGCCACCACATTCACCTGATTTGATACCTTGTGATTTTTTTCTATGGGGCTATGTGAAATGACAGGTCTATATGCCTACAAACCGAGAGGAATTTAAGCTGAGAATCACTGAGGTGCTGGAGAATGTTACACAAGACATGCTACAGCATTTTTGACAGGGGCTGGACTACCGACTTGATATGCGTTGTGTCACAGGTGGTGTATATATTGAACATTTGTGAAGCTTTGTGAAATTGGTTATAAAATCTACGTCCCTTTTCAATATCTTGATTGAATTTTGGTAGATAAATCTTTTATTTTTCAACATGAAGCCTATTTAATTTTGTTTACTTGGGATGTATAGTTACTTAGTTACATTTTAAATGATGTCATTTTTTGGAGGGAGACTGTATATATTGAGCCCATGTTTACTTATATATTCAAGTATAAACCCAGCTGATGTTTACCTACAGACTCAAGTGTAAATCCAATCACTGCTTACCTTAAAGCAGTGGTTCCCAAATGGTGTGGCATGCCTCGTGTGTATGGCAGAAGAGTATAGCAGGTGAGGCAGAATGATTGAGAGTCAATCAAATATTTAGAAGCAGTTTCAAAAAATTCATATGCCAAAAATAAATATGATTTAAAAATTTAAAATATTATTATGGATGGCTTGTATTTGCATGCATGAGTCCCAGTATAAATAGTTATAAATAATTATTGACCAATTTTATTATTGAGATATTTTGCAGTATTAAGAATATAGTAACTAGGGTCCGCATTTTGCAGCAGAGAGTTGATAATATTCTGCCTTCAAATCCACAGTTATTTCCCTTTAACCCCCTTTCTGTTTTTTTTTATTTTTAAATGTACTTTTTATTACATAACATTTGGTGAAGCATGAGCAAATTTTAATTCTGAAAATGCAGCCAAGAGAACTAAAGTTTAGGAACCACTGCCTTACTCACATATAATAAGAAAAAACAGATTTTGATATTAAATAATTCAGAAAAGGTTGATGTATCATAATATCCAATAATATAACATGAAATCTAATAATATCTAATATAATATATAATGATATTATATAATAATAATAATAATAATAATATATAATAATATGAAATCCCACCAACCAATCAGCCAACCATTTAGTTTATTAAGTATGCCTTTAAATCTTTCTCTTAATCCCAATTGTTGACAAAAGCTGGTCATTGATTGGATGTTACATAATTTACCAGTAGATAGACATTATAATCAGTTGTATTGACTGATATGCATTTTTGAGTTTGTCATTCATTCCTGATACTGACTAGTTGTAAATGGTTGACTTTTGAATCTTGCATTATTATAGAGGTCTCTTAATTTTCATATATTGTTTTTTCGAATGGTAAAAAATTGGAGCAAGGACGATAAGAGACAGAATTAGGTGACTACAAATGAGTCAGAAATATCCTGAGATCTCATTAAATGTTTGCATATATTGTAGACTCTTTCTTGGGTAACTGATTGACAAAATGGAAAAGAAATTCTATATAACACGTTTCATACTCTGAAAGGACTTTATCAGACTGATGGAAAATGTCACATGGAAGTTTTAAGATTAGATTAGCAATGTTCTGAAATATAGGAATTTATATATCATATTTTGCCAGACTCTTTCTTAAAATGGCATGTCCATTTTGAATGTAGGGGATCATGTTTCCTTTTCTTTATTATCTGGGAATTACCATGCTTTCTTGATAAAGATAGTAGAGTGGTTTCTGTTACCTTTTACACAGCTTTGGAATTTCTTTTTTTTTAATTAGACTGGTTGCCAAGGCAAAAGAGGCTATTTTATTCTGCTATTTAACCCACAGCTGAAGGGAGAAACATGTATTCATGGTTTCCAAAAGGATTTATGCAAAAGTGAACACAACAGTCTAGACGTGAATTTGAACTCTGTTTCCATTTTTTGCAGTGATATCTGTTACACTATCTGCACTTCCATCATAATAAGAATGAAAACTAACATCCAAAAGTATTCTGTTCATTTTGCCCTCCCACCACGGCAGCCATAATATCTAAAAAGCAGTAGGATAGTTTAAGCTTATAACTGTTATTTACACTTTTTACATTGTTCAATTAAATCTCATAAATATAATGTTCTTTCTTTTTATGTCCTTTCAGGACATAGGTGATCATGGCTCTCCACTTCTCTCTGTCCCTTGCAGCTCTCAACAAGATCCTTCCCTCTGCTACCTCCCTCAGACCACGTTCTGTCAACCACTTGCTTAAGCCCACTAGGTATGTCAAGCATTGTTTTCCCTTGTCTCTCGTTCCCTCTATTCAACCTGTGAGTATCAGATTCTCCAGGCCCTCCTTCCTCATTATGTGTCCCAGGAACTTCAGCTGCTTCTTCCTGATGTTAAGTATAAACCTCCTCCTTGTTTGCATCCTCTCTAAGACCACATTGTTGCTCACATGCTCAATCCGTGATATCCTTAGCATAATTCTGTAGAACCATACCTCTGTTGACTCAAGTCTCTTCTTCATCTCTGAGGTAATCAACCAACATTTGCTGCTGGAAAGAAGGACAGATGCCACATAACAGCTCAGTATTCTTTTTTTTGTTACCCAAAAATCCTCCTGTCTTGCAATACTCTGCCCAGCTTTTGGAATGTGTCCTTGGCCCTGCCAATATGCCTATGGATCTCAGTGTTGCACTTGCTCCATCAAAACACTTCCCAGATATTTAAACTTCCGTGTCTGCTTGATTCTAGTGTTCCTGACCTGCAAATCTCATTTTGGGCTAATCCTTTTACTGATGACCATGCATTCTGTCTTTTTGTAGTTTATGCTTAGTCCTTTCTTCTCACTCTCCTTCGCCACCTTCTGTAGGCCAGTGTGTAATTTCTTTTCTGTTTTGCAAATCCAGGAAAAATATAAATTTTTTTCTCAGCTTTAAATACTAAAAAATATTTCTCTCTGAAAATTTTTTTTTAACAAATGTTGTAAGGCTAGTTTACATTTACGATTAAGAAATAAGATAAATATTTAAGTAGTTCCAAACTCTGATCCACCATCCATTCACTCAATCTCACCAGGTAGGTTTCTTTCTTCTGGGCCTCTTACCTTCAATCTGTCCTGTGAGTATCAAATTTTCCAAACCCTGTTTCCTCATTATGTGCCCCAGAAATTTTAGCTGTCTCTTTCTGATGTCAAAGCATAATGTCCTTTTTCTTGCGATTGTCTCTAGAACTTTGTTGTTGCTCACATGTTTGGTCCATGGTGCTCTCAGTATCCTTCTGTAGAACCTCATTTCTGTTGCTTCAAGTTTCTTCTTCACCTGTGAGGAGATTGTCCAGCATTCACTAAAAGATAAACACAAAATTTTCATTAGCTCTTTATGATTGTTGCTATCAGTCTGGTCCTTCATGGCATATAGGGCCTTTTGGTGAGAATTTTGTGCTCAAATTATTCCACAGGGTGGAGTGATTGGCTACACCCACAACCTCTGTAATCTGAGGAAGGGTTCTTTTTCTGTTACAGTTATCTTTTATTTAGAGGAACATGTGTTCCAATGTTAATAAGTTCAATCTTAAGGTTTAGGAATTTAGAATCTTCCTTCCCATAGACTGATTACTAAGGCTGAAGACCACAATCTGCCCTACTATTTAACTTGTAGCTGGAGAGGAAGTATTTTATGATTAAGATATATACATTAATGTCTGCTCTATATTTAAATCACAGACATGCATTAGAGGATTTCAAACAATCGAAAACAACTTCAAAAGTTTGATATGTTGCTTCTAAGCTGTTTTATAGATGTCTTACAGTGTAAGAAATATTCAATAAGATAAGAGAAAGTAAAAAAAGACAGTAGTCTGAAAGCATATAAACAGTTAAGATAGAAGAAGGAGTAAGATACAAGGCTGCTGAATTGTTGGTAAAGAATTCGTTTGTCTCAAACAGGATTATAAGACAACAAAAAATCAAAAAGAGATGGGAGTGTTTGTTTTGATTTTTCTTCTGGTGAAAAAGCCACCATCTCTGTGATCAGCATCAAGGAAAGGCGGTTTGGTAGATGAAACAATGTCTGCCCAAAGACATGCCCAGTTCCTTATGTCTTGTGTTCTTTGGCTGACTTAAAGAATTCTGATTTTGTAGGTTGGGATTTGACATGTTCCATGCACATATATATATATATACATCCATCCATATATATATATATATATATATATATGTGCGTGTGAGTGTGTCTGTCTATGTTTGCACATTTACTATATTTATGTGAGAACAGTGCTCAGTTGAGTGTTGTGTATATATGTATGTGTGTGTTTTGTAATAAAATCAAGTTTAACACATGCCCATATAGTGTGCGATGGATAAAATGTTGTCTAACTCACACAAAATGAAAATAACATTGACATCTTGTTTTACCAGATATATATTTACTAAAATTACACAAAAATATTTTGAAATAGTATTGAGTAAATTTATTCAATAAAATCGACATTAGCTTCAACCTCGACATCCAGATGACTTCAGAGTCTCCTGCAACCCTTCAGGATGGTCTCCTTGTTTAAGTTGGTAATATAATACTTGCCTTCACTTAATTGTTGGTGTTAAAAGGAGTTTCGTTGGTCTTTCACTCAACTGCATCTCATACAATAATCAAGAGGGATGCAATCTGGGGAGTTTGATGGCCAGATATAAGGAGTGATGTGCTTGCAGAAATTGTTTGACAGCCATGATTGGGTTCTCCTCTTTCTGTGGCATGGTGCAGAGTCCTGTTGCCAAACATAGGTTCTTCCAGCAGCCACCCTCTTAACTCAGGGCAGCACTACCTCCCCAAGACACTTGATATAGGCCTCCTTGTTGAGTCAGTGACCCCGGGGGAAGATGAATGGAGGCATAATATTGCCATCACTAGTGATTACTCCAACCACCTTCGTAATCACCATTAGATTCATCGAACTCTTTTCGAATCCTCTGCACTGTTCTCAGATTACACCCAAATAAAACACTCTGAAAGGTTCATATTGGAGCTTCCGGCACAAATGCCAAGAAGTACAGCATGCCATTTTCAAATTTCTCGTGGAGTGAGTTGTGATATAGTGAGTTCTTTTTCTCACAGACAGTGCCCAACTGATCCAACTATATTATGCAGTTGACAAAATAAAAAACAAAGAACATGCATGCACAAAATTAAAAATATAAAATGGCAACAATTTACCCATTGAACCTTGAATATATATATATGTTTAACTGTTGCATGTGCGCACGTGCGCATGTATATATTTACACACACACACACACACACACACACACACACACACACACACACACATATATATATATTGTTGAATCCTTGGGCACACGCATAATGTTATTTTTATAATAATCAGATTTAATACTTATGAGTTCATACAACACACACACACACACACACACACACACACATATATATATATATATATATATATATATATATATATATATATAGTTGGATTTATGTGAGTTTGTCACCCTGGGTATCATGCTCTTTGTGATCGTCAGACAAATGATCACAGAGAGCGTGAAATCCAAGGTCACAAACTCACATCACTTCAACTAAATATGTTAGCTCTATCACTGAAATTGAGCGCTTTCCAATAAGTACTGCACATATATAATCTATTATTCATTATCTATATCCATTTGTTCATCATCTATCTATCATTATCTACATCATCATCTCGGTGCGTTCATTATCTCTCTATCTCTGTCCATTACCTATCTCTCTCTCTCTCTCTCCTGGTCTGACCATTACCTATCTCTCTCTCTCTCTCTCTCCTGGTCTGTCAATTACCTATCTCTCTTTCTCTCTCTCTCTCTCCTGGTCTGTCAATTACCTATCTCTCTTTCTCTCTCTCCTGGTCTGTCAATTACCTATCTCTCTTTCTCTCTCTCTCTCTCCTGGTCTGTCAATTACCTATCTCTCTTTCTCTCTCTCTCTCTCCTGGTCTGTCAATTACCTATCTCTCTTTCTCTCTCTCTCTCTCCTGGTCTGTCAATTACCTATCTCTCTTTCTCTCTCCTGGTCTGTCAATTACCTATCTCTCTTTCTCTCTCCTGGTCTGTCAATTACCTATCTCTCTTTCTCTCTCCTGGTCTGTCAATTACCTATCTCTCTTTCTCTCTCCTGGTCTGTCAATTACCTATCTCTCTTTCTCTCTCCTGGTCTGTCAATTACCTATCTCTCTTTCTCTCTCCTGGTCTGTCAATTACCTATCTCTCTTTCTCTCTCCTGGTCTGTCAATTACCTATCTCTCTTTCTCTCTCCTGGTCTGTCAATTACCTATCTCTCTTTCTCTCTCCTGGTCTGTCAATTACCTATCTCTCTTTCTCTCTCCTGGTCTGTCAATTACCTATCTCTCTTTCTCTCTCCTGGTCTGTCAATTACCTATCTCTCTTTCTCTCTCCTGGTCTGTCAATTACCTATCTCTCTTTCTCTCTCCTGGTCTGTCAATTACCTATCTCTCTTTCTCTCTCCTGGTCTGTCAATTACCTATCTCTCTTTCTCTCTCCTGGTCTGTCAATTACCTATCTCTCTCTCCTGGTCTGTCAATTACCTATCTCTCTCTCCTGGTCTGTCAATTACCTATCTCTCTTTCTCTCTCCTGGTCTGTCAATTACCTATCTCTCTTTCTCTCTCTCTCTCTCTCTCTCCTGGTCTGACCATTACCAATCTCTCTGTCTCAGTCTGTTCATTATGTCTCTTTTTCTCTATCTATTCATTATCAATCTATCTGATTCTGATCGTTATCTATATAAGTCTGTTCATTATGATTGTTTTCAGCATTTCACCCCAAGCAAGGCAGGAGTGCTGCTAATACATGAAGGCTTAAAGAGAATGAAAGTAAGGGATATGACTTGGGATGGGGGGGGGAGGAAAGAATAAAAGGAAGGCTGGAAAAGGAAAAAATGAAGAACACGGATCAAGGCATCGGAAGATGTCAATTGTCATAAAATTTGAAATATTTTAAAGATTATAGTTATCAGGGAAGCAAGAGGAAGAGAGTTACACAGTTGGGAAGTATGACAGAAGCTGTTGGTGTGGAAGAGGTGGTTACATTTAACTGTTTTAACAATAAAAGGGTGAGACTGAGATATATATATATATATATATATATATATATATATATATATATATATATATATATATATGCGTATTTATATATATATATATATATATATATATGCGTATTTATATATATATATATATATATATATATGCGTATTTATATATATATATATATATATATATATATGCGTATTTATATATATATATATATATATATATATGCGTATTTATATATATATATATATATATATATATGCATATATATATATATGCATATATATATATATATATATATATATATGCGTATTTATATATATATATATATATATATATATGCATATATATATATATGCATATATATATATATATATATATATATATGCGTATTTATATATATATATATATATATATGCGTATTTATATATATATATATGTGTATATATATGCGTATTTATATATATATATATGTGTATATATATGCGTATTTATATATATATATATATATATGTGTATTTATATGCGTATTTATATATATATATGTGTATATATATGCGTATTTATATATATATATATATATATATATGTGTATTTATATGCGTATTTATATATATATATATATATATATATGTGTATTTATATATATATTTATATATATATTTATATATATATATATGTGTATTTATATATATATTTATATATATATATATGTGTATTTATATATATATTTATATATATATATATGTGTATTTATATATATATTTATATATATATATATGTGTATTTATATATATATTTATATATATATATATGTGTATTTATATATATATTTATATATATATATATGTGTATTTATATATATATTTATATATATATATATGTGTATTTATATATATATTTATATATATATATATGTGTATTTATATATATATATATATATATGTGTATTTATATATATATTTATATATATATATATGTGTATTTATATATATATATATGTGTATTTATATATATATTTATATATATATATACGTGTATTTATATATATATTTATATATATATACGTGTGTATTTATATATATATTTATATATATATATACGTGTGTATTTATATATATATTTATATATATATATGTGTGTATTCATATATATATTTATATATATATATGTGTGTATTTATATATATATTTATATATATATATGTGTGTATTTATATATATATTTATATATATATATGTGTGTATTTATATATATATTTATATATATGTGTGTATTTATATATATATTTATATATATATATGTGTGTATTTATATATATATTTATATATATATATGTGTGTATTTATATATATATTTATATATATATATATGTGTGTATTTATATATATATTTATATATATATATATGTGTATTTATATATATATTTATATATATATATATGTGTATTTATATATATATTTATATATATATATATGTTTATTTATATATATATTTATATATATATATATGTGTATTTATATATATATTTATATATATATATATGTGTATTTATATATATATTTATATATATATGTGTATTTATATATATATTTATATATATATATATATGTGTATTTATATATATATTTATATATATATATATGTGTGTATTTATATATATATTTATATATATATATATATATGTGTATTTATATATATATTTATATATATATATATATATGTGTATTTATATATATATTTATATATATATATATATGTGTATTTATATATATATTTATATATATATATATGTGTATTTATATATATATTTATATATATATATATGTGTATTTATATATATATTTATATATATATATATGTGTATTTATATATATATTTATATATATATATATGTGTATTTATATATATATTTATATATATATATATGTGTATTTATATATATATTTATATATATATATATGTGTATTTATATATATATTTATATATATATATATGTGTATTTATATATATATTTATATATATATATATGTGTATTTATATATATATTTATATATATATATATGTGTATATATATATATATTTATATATATATATATATGTGTATATATATATATATTTATATATATGTGTATTTATATATATATTTATATATATGTGTATTTATATATATATTTATATATATGTGTATTTATATATATATTTATATATGTGTGTATTTATATATATGTGTGTATTTATATATATATTTATATATATATATATGTGTGTATTTATATATATATTTATATATATATATATGTGTATTTATATATATATTTATATATATATATATATGTGTATTTATATATATATTTATATATATATATATGTGTATTTATATATATATTTATATATATATATATGTTTATTTATATATATATTTATATATATATATATGTGTATTTATATATATATTTATATATATATATATGTGTATTTATATATATATTTATATATATATATATGTGTATTTATATATATATTTATATATATATATATATGTGTATTTATATATATATTTATATATATATATATGTGTGTATTTATATATATATTTATATATATATATATATATGTGTATTTATATATATATTTATATATATATATATGTGTATTTATATATATATTTATATATATATATATGTGTATTTATATATATATTTATATATTATATATATGTGTATTTATATATATATTTATATATATATATATGTGTATTTATATATATATTTATATATATATATATGTGTATTTATATATATATTTATATATATATATATGTGTATTTATATATATATTTATATATATATATATGTGTATTTATATATATATTTATATATATATATATGTGTATTTATATATATATTTATATATATATATATGTGTATATATATATATATTTATATATATATATTGTGTATTTATATATATATTTATATATATGTGTCTATTTATATATATATTTATATATATATATATGTGTGTATTTATATATATATTTATATATATGTGTATTTATATATTATTATAATATATGTGTATTTATATATATATTTATATATATATGTGTATTTATATATATATTTATATATTATATGTGTGTATTTATATATATATTTATATATATATGTGTCTATTTATATATATATTTATATATATATGTTGTCTATTTATATATATATTTATATATATATGTGTCTATTTATATATATATTTATATATATATGTGTCTATTTATATATATATTTATATATATATGTGTCTATTTATATATATATTTATATATATATGTGTCTATTTATATATATTTATATATATATATGTGTCTATTTATATATATATTTATATATATATGTGTCTATTTATATATATATTTATATATATATATATATGTGTCTATTTATATATATATTTATATATATATATATGTGTGTCTATTTATATATATATTTATATATATATTGTGTCTATTTATATATATATTTATATATATATGTGTGTATTTATATATATATTTATATATATATATGTGTCTATTTATATATATATTTATATATATATATATGTGTCTATTTATATATATATTTATATATATATATGTGTCTATTTATATATATATTTATATATATATATGTGTCTATTTATATATATATTTATATATATATATATATGTGTGTATTTATATATATATTTATATATATATATGTGTGTATTTATATATATTTATATATATATATATGTGTGTATTTATATATATATTTATATATATATATATGTGTGTATTTATATATATATTTATATATATATATGTGTGTATTTATATATATATTTATATATATATATATATGTGTGTATTTATATATATATTTATATATATTTATATGTGTGTATTTATATATATATTTATATATATATATATGTGTGTATTTATATATATATTTATATATATATATATGTGTGTATTTATATATATATTTATATATATATATATATGTGTGTATTTATATATATATTTATATATATATATATATATGTGTGTATTTATATATATATTTATATATATATATATATGTGTGTATTTATATATATATTTATATTATATATATATATGTGTGTATTTATATATATATTTATATATATATATGTGTGTATTTATATATATATTTATATATATATATATGTGTGTATTTATATATATATTTATATATATATATATGTGTGTATTTATATATATATTTATATATATATATGTGTGTATTTATATATATA
>CAXIWW010000885.1:40000-42660 GCA_964036315.1 Acanthosepion esculentum | reverse complement strand
CTTATATATTTGTTTATTTGTCATTGATTAAATCTGTTTGTTGAATTTGTGGTTTTTTCTGACTATTATTTAGGTGGGAACAGATCTTCACAATAATAATAATACACTCAAGGAAAAATACGGGTTCAAAACAAGAAAATGTCCCCCGCAACAAAAAGAATTAGATGACTTCGAGAAGGACTTAACTGACCTAGTTAGAAACATAAAATTCCATAAAAAACAAGATGCATTCCAAAAAAAGCTAAAAGAAGATATAGCCAAAATAAACAGTTCAGCAAATGTATTTATCGCAGCCGACAAAACAAGAAATTTTATACAAACTAACCCCTCCTACGCACAATAAATTACTAAAGAACAACATAACCAAAACATACAAAAAGGCACCCAAAACAATAGAACACGATATAAATAAAGAAGCTAAAGCAATCGCTCAAAAATTAGACCTAGATGACCGAATAAGTTGCATGAGCAAGACGCAAGCCTTTATCACACTAAAAGACCACAAGGAAAATTTCAAAACCAACCCTGCATGCAGACTCATAAACCCAGCCAAAAGCGAACTAGGTAAAATAAGTAAAACAATACTAGAAAGAATTAATTCTGAAACTTAGGAAGAAGTTAGGAGTAAACCAGTGGAAAAACACAAAAACAACCATTGACTGTTCAACAGCATAAACAACAAACAAAATTGCCACTTCCTACAATTAGACATAAAAGAATTTTACCATCCATAACAGAACGTACACTAGATAAGGCCATCAACTTAGCTCAGGAACAAATAATAATAAAACCAAACGAAATCGACATCATTAAGCACTCACGTAAATCATTATTATTTCACCATGAAGAAGCATGGATAAAGAAAGATGGGATATTTGACACTACAATGGGAAGCTTTGACGGTGCAGAGACATGCGAAATCGTAGGCATTTACTTACTACACGAACTAAGCAAAATAATAGATAGAAATGACACAGGGCTCTACAGAGATGACGGTCTCATAATCTTAAGAAACTGCAACAAACAAAAGACTGATAAAACTAGAAAAGCAATAATTAAAATTTTCAAAAATAACGGATTCGAGATAGATATAAAAACTAACCTAAACGAAGTAGATTTTCTAGATGTCACCTTCAACCTAAGAAAAGGCACACACAAACCATACAGAAAACCGAATGATAAACCACAGTACATACATATATACTCCAACCACCCGCCTTCTATAATTAAACAGATACCTAAATCGATTAACCGCAGGCTTTCCGACAATTCTTCCGATGAATCTATATTTAACAAGGCCAAGAAAGACTACGAAACAGCCCTAAAAGATAGCGGATTCCCAGCAACACTCACATACTCACCACAGAACACAAAAAAGACCAACAGAAAAAGAAATATCATATGGTTCAACCCACCGTACAGCAAAAACGTAAAAACAAACATAGGAAAAATATTCTTCAAGCTTTTACACAAACACTTCCCGGAATCAAGCACCCTACACAAAATATTCAACAAAAACACAGTAAAAATCAGCTACAGTTGCACCGAGAACATGGCACAAATAATAAAAAAGCACAACAGAAAAATTATTAACAAACCACACGAACAAATTAAACCCACGTGCAACTGCAGAATAAAAAACGAATGTCCCTTAAACGGTAATTGTTTACAAAACAACGTAATCTACCAAGCCACGACAAAATCAGCAGATAATGAAGAAAAAGTATATATAGGAGTAACCGAAGGACCATGGAAACAAAGAAATTATGTACACAAAATGTCTTTCACAAATAGTAAATATGCGAACAGCACAATGCTTTCTAAGTATATCTGGGAAATAAAAAACAAAACACACACCACACCAAAAATATCTTGGAAAATAAGGAAAAAATCATCAGCCTACAACAACCTATCAAAAACCTGCAAACTTTGCTTGGAGGAAAAAATAGCTATCATTACCTTCCCAGATGAAAATAAATTATTAAATAAAAGATCCGAGCTAATCTCAAAATGTAGACATGAAAACAAATTTTTACTACGTAACTTAAAATAGAAAAATAAATAAATATATAAACAAACAACAATAAAATAAGCAAAATAAATTACTCCAAACAAATTATAAAACCACACCTGTTAATATACGAAACAAAATCAAAACAAAAGAACGGACGAAAGTTATAACTGTTATACAAATAAAAATAATAATAAAAAAAAAAAACAAAAAAACAAAAACAAAAAAACAAAAAAACATTAATAAAAGATAATATACTACGTTACTTAAAAACCGAAAGCTAAAAAGATATAGTGTAACAAATAAATAACAACAAGTATAATTAAATCGATCTAAATACATCCAAATATATAAATAAACTAACAACCGATTACGATAAACTAGCCGTTTAAAAAACAAAACAAAACAAAAACAAATAAAGATAACCAACCTAAATAGATAAATTAAAAACTGTTCCCACCTAAATAATAGTCAGAAAAAACCACAAATTCAACAAACAGATTTAATCAATGACAAATAAACAAATATATAAGATAAAAAATAAAAATGAAAATAAATAAAAACAAGCAAAACAATTTGACCCAAATAAATAAGCGAACAAGCGATTTCCGGTAATGACGGCCATTATAGACTACCAACAATAAGCTAT
>CAXIWW010000885.1:10000-35000 GCA_964036315.1 Acanthosepion esculentum | reverse complement strand
TGAAGAAGGATGATCTTTGCCAAAACCCTCAGAATAAAATCAAATACATAGAGTTAAACCTTGTAGGCTATATAAAGGAGAGAATTTTAAAAAAATGTCTATTGGAACGTCTGTCAGAGTCTTGACAAGGAGGTAGCAACACTGAAGAGCCAAGATTTATGCAATAAACTAGCATCATGTTATATAATTCTGCTTCTTTCTTCATTAGTCGGTAAGTTAGCACGTGCGTTACACCCTGCCGTTGCCTCAGATAAATAATAGACCACCCAGTTTTGACTGCTAGGAAAGACGCAAGAAAAAGATCAGAGACATTGTTCGGTTTGAGCGAGGGGAAAATAAAAAAAAGCGAAGATGGTGGAGGTGATAATGCTTTCATGCATTTCACATCCGTTTTACCAAAATGGGAAAAAACCTTGTCAATTGTACCCTCTTACTTCTTTAAATAACAACCAGCTTTATTATTGTTATTGCAATATTTTCTTAAAGACGTTAAGCTCAGATATTTGACGATGCAAAAGTGGAATTCACAAGGAGCTTATTTAATCATTAAGAATTAGAATTCATTAGAAAATTCAAATGGGGAAGAAAACAATGACCTCTTAGTAGATTATGTCTAGTGAAATGATCTCGTAAGGAATGTAAACTCATTTCAGGGAAGGTGAGTTAATATGGTCACGGCATAGAATCACAAATGCAGAGGTTTGACAGTTCTTTCCTTGTGCAGCTCAAATCTAGGCACAAGGTTAAATTAATAGAGCACCCAGTAAGATTTGCAAGATTAGATTTCTGATTATGTTGGATAAGTAATACAAGTAAAACGATTTTATCCTGAAGAAAGAAAAAAAATGTATTTATTCGAAAGACACTCTAAGCAAAAGAAAAAAAAAACTGCAAAAATGTAAATGAAAAAAATTCAGGAAAATGAATTATCTTCCTTTTCAATGTAGATGGCGAATTAACATTTTTGCTGAGGATTAAAGTGTAGTATCTGTGCAAAATGGAGTGGGTGAGTTGAAATATTCTTGGCCTGACCAAGAAGGGAATACCTAAAAACTTGTTCAGATTTAAGCAAGTGGGTGAAACCAAGAACTTTTCAGCAACCTTTCATGAGAGTAGGTATTTACCTGACCCCCCAACTGAGTCAGGTTGTGACACAAGGTCGGTTTTTAACACCAGGTAGGTATCACCTTTCATGAGAGTATCTATGTATATATTTCTAAAGATTTAATGGATTTATTTTTAATCTGATATTTTTTGAGACACACAGGAAATCTTGTAAAGTGCACATTGTAATAACAGCATATGTAGGTTTAGACAGTATAGGCATAGGAATCAACAATGCATGGTGACTGTCGTAATTCTATTACAATATGTGTGTGTGTGTATTTGAGCGGCAATCCCACTTTTATACAAGTTTTGTTAAAGATGACCAACAATGTACTGTGATTAAGCATTTTATTTAATTTTTCTTGTGTTCATATAAGTGTTTTCTTTTCTGGATATAAAGGGTGTAAAAACTATCATCCACTACATGCCTATTTAGATGACTCTTGTTACACTTATCTGACCATAGCTCCATTAGGACTCATTTAAACGCACACACAGAAACCTACCAAACTCCATACGCAACATACTAGTAGAAAATATAAGTAGCCTCATTCATATTTTAAAAATAGACTAAAAAATAATGGAAGCACTAACATTAACTATGAACACAGCCACAACATGCTGACCATGTTTGGAAAATAAAACATTCCCATAACTTTAGATACATAACAAAAACACATTCAGTTAAGAATAAAAATCACCTTTTATAATGGCTAAAAGAATAGCTGAAGGCACACAGATATGCAGAACATTGAAAGTTTTTATACACTTTATGTTCCAAAAAGAAAACATTTACATGAACACAAGTACTTTGTCAGACATCTTTAACAAAACAAACACCCACACACACATATATATATATATATATATATAGTCTGATTTGCTACTTCTTCGTCACTGAGGCCCGTTGAACAGTTGGTATGATGTTTGCTTGATAACCTGTCTGGGTTTCAATTCTCGGTAGTGGATGCGCACTGCTGATGAGTCCCAAATATAGGACGAAATGGCCGTCCAGTGTTTTCTGAATTATGTAGAGGTTTCTTTCAGACTCAATGAATTACTTAATTTTTATATATATATATATATATATATATATATATATATATATATATATATATATATAAATACACACACACGTGTGTATACAAAAGATAAAATAGAAACGGTATTACATGATTTGGCCCTCAAAAGGACTTCTTCAGACAAATAATGGCTTCATTGAGAAAGTCTTTTATGTATGGGTGGGAATGGAATATGACAAATGCTGGTTACAATTTTACTTGGAGAAATGCTGAAGATACAGAGACGCTTAGCTTTAAACTTTTGATATTCAATGTCGAGATGCACAGCCGAGAAAAAAAACCCAACACACTCCAGTCGCAAACTAACATCTCCTGTCCACTAGATTACAACTAATCACAAAAAAAGTTATCTCCCTTTAAACAATGATTTTCATGAGCAAAAACAATCGAATTATCACCTCTTAGCAGTATTTCAGCTTGTCTTTTCTTAGAATTTCTAGAAACTTTATTAATGCATAACCGCAAAATAATATTAAACGATTTTGTAAATAAACCAAACAGTAAAAATTACACATGACACAGAAAGAAGACTGTACTGATAAGGACCTCAAACTATGACTACCAAGGCTTATGGCCAAGTCATGTTGAAACACTAATTCCCATACAATCACCGAAGTTAAGCAATGTTGAGCCTAGTCAGTAACTAGAAAGATATCTGCTTGGGAATACCAGATGCTTAAGTTTGGATGTGCAGGTGGTGTAATGGATAATGACTCAGAATTGTTAATTGGACAGCAGAGTTCTGATTCCAGTTGGCTCCTTTATATTCATTTACACAAAATACTCTTGAGAAATGTATGAATCCACCTCTTCTACCCCCAGCTATGGGTTAATTAGTAAAGAATACATGTATCACTAAACCATTATCTCCAAAAATAAAATAAAATTGCATACAAAATATTTAGATTTCAGCACTAAATAATCCATAGAGGTTGATAATGCCACTAATTAAAAAAAAAAAATTACCAAAAAAGAAAAAAAAAAGATTTCATAAACTTCTATCCACGCCATAACAAAGAATTTGTAGCTGTCGACATGATTTTGCATGACAAAGAGAAAAACATTGAAAAATACGTTTACATTCCAATATCAAAATTATTTAAATCACACAAAAAAGGAAGACTACAGTATAAAAAGAAGGTAAACTTAACAAACCTAAAACAAGAATTTATACTATAGTCTGCAAGAAAAGGCCACAAGAAATACATCGGTGAGACTTCCAGGAATTTAAATCAAGGAATATATGTAAGAAGGATCTTTTACTACAAAACACACTCAATGTGTTAGTCATTCACTGTAATAGGTCTGACCATAATTTCAACTTAAAGAATGCAGTTTTAACTAAAAGGGAAAATAATTTAAGGTAAAAATGTATTCAAAGTACATTCATTTCAGAATCTTTCACTGTAAATTTACATCCAGGATCATACAACATTTGTCGTTTCTTTACAAACAAAAGAAGACTAATGCTATTACAATGTGAGACATTTAATAACAAAATCAACATATCTGAACATTGTTAGTGAAGTTATCCTTATATCTTCAGGGTTTCTTGATGTAAAATTATGACCAGCATTTGTTGTATTTGTCCCCACCATATAGAATTATCAATAAAACCATTATTACACTATTTACATTATTTGGACTATTGTCCTCATCTTTGTCGCCATATTTATTACATTTCAGTTGTACTACGCTCTGGCCTTCTTCAGGTGGTTGGAATGTCAAACTGAACCCCTTATTTCGCTCGCTGTGGTAGACCGTTCTAGTTCCACGTTTTAATGGATGTCAGTTATCTCCTGTTAATTCCTCTCTCCAAGTTCTCCACTGCCTTAACCGGGTATTGAACTCGCACTTTGGGTGCTGTCACTGGATCTAACTAATGCCTTTATCCACTGTGCCATGTGTCCTTGAGTTAGATCCAGTGACAGGACCCAAAGAGTGCGAGTTCAATACCTGGTTAAGGCAGTAGAGAACTTAGAGAGAGGAATTAACAGGAGATAACTGACATCCATAACATCTGAAATGTTATAATAAATATGGCGACAAAGATGAGGACAATAGTGTGAATGATGTAAATAGTGTACATAATACCTCATCTCAGAAATATAGACAGATACTAAACCATTATTAGTTTAAAGATTTTCTGAGGGATAAAATGCATGACACAGCAATTTTGTTACATCTACTGTGTGATTAATAGATTTCTATATCATATTTTTCATTTTACATATCAAGTTTTAAATGATTAATTTAAACTTCAAAACAAAGCTTTTTTAAAAAAAAAAAATCAATTAGAAATGTAAACATATGAAAGTAAATTTATACATTTTCTTTGTTCTTGAAAATTGGCAACAAATAATAAACACTATTTATTAGATTGATTAATTAGTTACACTGTTAACTTATTTATTGGAATGGATGGCAAGACTTTATAAAATTGTAAATAATAAAGATTTCCTTATAATTGGTTCACATATTTTAATAATGTAGTAAATGTTCATAAATTTATGAATTGTTGTAATGTAAATATAAAATTATTCTTGTAAGTAAACAATCTCATAAATACTAGTGTTTAATATTTTTGTTGTAAATTCTCAAGAACAAAAAAAAATGTATAAATTCATTTTTTTCACATTTATTCCAATTCTAATCATCACTTTTTAAAACAATAAACATTGCCGAAGAAGAATGTAGGTCGTTAAATAAAAGGGGTATTAAGAGGAACAGACTGTCCTACACCTTATTGTGGGCATATTTATCCGTGTTTGCTGAAGTTTCCTTCCTAACCTTTTGTTTACGGTAGTGTGGCAAGTCAACATCTTGACGAAATCAATGTTCCCTTTTTTACTTATGACTGTTGCGGGTTTTTGTCATTTGGTAAAAGTTTTTTGTCATGTTGTAGCACCATTCTTCAAGATCTGATGAAGGATTGTCTTCTTTAAAATTTAAAGAATTCATTCTCTTGAAATCATTTTTAATCATTGATCTGAGAAAATAATTGTATTTGTCTCGAAAAGGACCTCCAATCAGTTGTGGACTGGGGCAGGAATTATCTGGTTAAATTTAATGCCTCAAAGACAAAACTGATCTCTATTACTCACCAGAGAGAACCATCCCTGCCTCCCATTACAATGTCTGGCGCTCAACTCTACGCGAACACTTCTTTGTGACTGCTCGGTCTCACATTGACTGTTGACCTGAGATGGAACAAATACATTGAGTCAATAGCTTTGTTTACCTCAAGGAAAGTTGACTCCCTGGGCCGCGCCAGGAAATTTTTCTCGCCATAGTCGATCCTTCAAATCTACAAATCAACCATTCGCCCTTGCATGGAGTATTGCTGCCATATATGGTCTGGAGCCCTTTCTATTTGTCTCAAGGTCCTTGATAAAATCCAGAGTCGGATATGCAATGTCATTGGCCCTGATCTGGCATCTCGTCTGCAGTTGCTCTCTCACGTTGCCTCCCTCTGACTTTTTTACAAATACTTTCACGGTAACTGCTCCGATGAGCTGCCTTCACTGGTTCCCAGACTTCATCAATTTAAACATTCAACTAGGCTGGCATCTCGCTCTCAACCTTTCACTGTCGAAACTGTTAAATGTAGCCATCTCTTCTACTCCAAAAGCTTCATGTCTCACACTTCTCACCTGTGGAACTCCTGATAGCTATAATCTCCAACTATTTAAATGTAATGTCAATCAACATCTCCAGATGCCTTGATCTATCCCCTGTCCTTCTCTTCATCCTTTCCTCTTTCACTCCTCTTTGCTCTTACTCCAACTCTCTGTAACCCCTTGCAAGCTAGTGGCTTCCTGCCTTGCTCGGGGTGAAACACTTAAAAAAAAAAAAAAATGATAATTTGGTCATCGCTAAAGGAGCTGGATGCCATCCATATGAAAGTCTAGATCCGACAGAGCTATTTAAGAATGTGACTTAGGTTCTCAGTTAAACATTGTTGGCCAATAGAACCCCCTTAAAAAGGATGTTGGTTCTTGCCCACAAGTGACCAGAAACAGTACAAAACCAGCCAGTCATTAACTTCACAAGGTAAAGATTATAAGCTAAATTTTGGTAGAAAACCGCTTATTTGCAAGAGGCAAATTGCAACAGAAGAGAATGACGACTTTGGTTTATTTTTCAGGAACTTTCTGCTTAAAATATCATTGTTGCAAATTGTTTGAAGCTGTAAATATTTTTTTACTTACACTTTTCTATTTTGAAACTCTGTTACCAATTTTTTTAAACTACATTCATAACCCAAGTAAATAAACAACAATATATTTTTTAAATATTTTTTTTAATTTCTGAAACTTTTTTTTTTTTTTTCTTTTAAATTCATCCAGCCATTTTTCAGGCTTCATTTTATTTTATTTTTTAAAATTCCAACTGATCAAAAGATGTCCCAATGAAGGAAAAAAAGAGAAAAGGAGAAAAGGTTACAGTAAGGAGAAAGGTGTGGGCAAGGACCGTAGCAGAGGGAAGGGGGCAGCTGCAGAAAAAGTATTGGGGACGTTGGTGGAGAGAGAGAGAGAGAGAGAGACATTCAATGGCAAAATCCCTATTTGTTTTTTTCAGCCTCTCCTAACAAAAAAAAACACCCCCCACCCAAGTTTATTTTATCTACAAAAGGCCTAACAACTTCTTAGGTTAGTCTTTGCTTGTACAAGTTCTATACCCATACAAGGGTGCATTACTTTAATTTCAGCTAATACAATTTGTCAGTTGATTAAATCTTTCTTGGATTTAAGATAAATATGGGGATCACAATTAACCAATTTTAATTCACTTGTAAAACCATTCTAGGGAACTGAAGTTTGGATGAAAAACTCTGAATGTGACCAACTTAAAGATTAAATGAAGAAAAAAAATATATCCTGATAAAGCTGTTCCCATTTCAAAGGCTGCACTTACCAACATCATTACTAAGAGCAGCTAATATTCTGGGACATTTCACTGATCCCAATAGGCATGAGCTACAAGAAACTTGTACAAGATTTAACTTAAAAACCAACCAATCGTCAAACTTCAACATTCTTCCTGGAAAAGTTTTAAAACAAGTTTTGTTTTTCTAAAGGGCGGGGGTGGAAAAATACATCTTTTGTTTTGAATGAAAGGTTTTGGTTAGTTTGTTCTCCAGCCCTCCTCCTCGGGTATATTTGACATTCAAGGGAGACTTAGTATTTGCTTAAAACAATTCTTCACCAAATGCCAGGCATCTGATGAGGGCTGGAAAACAAGCCATCAGAAACCTGTTCAAGAAGACGAAGATATTAGTTTTCATAAATCCGTGGAGCCTTCTCTCCAAACAATAGACAACACTTACCTGAAAAAGAAAGAAATACCTGTCTTCCCAAATCAGTCGATTGTCTGACTAAGGATCGAGAGCGAGAGCAAGAGAGAGATCAGATGAAGTTGTTTTGCTTTGTTCCTTTTTCTGTATTTCCCACAAATCATTATCAGTTTTTGGGGGTTTTCTTTTTAGGAGAAAAAAAAGAATTGTGTGAGTGTAAAACTTTAAATGATTTTGGTTGTATTACCTCCGCAAAAATAGAGAGAGAGAGAGAGAAAAAAAAAAAAAGAAATGATTTCTTATATTTTTTTTCTTTATTCATAAGATTCTCTTTCCGTTTCAACTATTAAAAAGAAGTTTGCATTTTGTTCTGTAATTTTTCACATTAGGAAAGAAATAAAGAGAAAAGAAAAGAATTTAACGATTGAAAGAAAAGAAAAGAATTTAACGATTGAAAAAAAAAAAAAAAAAACCTCTCTCCCAATGTTGCTCTTCTCAGTGGATCTTTGTGCTGCCAGCTCACCCACCCTCTCTTGTCATCGTCCTTCTCCTAGTCTCATCGACGTCATCATAGTAGCCAAGGAGACAGACTGCAGCTACAGTAGTGATAGGAAACTGACCCTCACCTGTGAGATGAGTTAGAGGAACAGAGTGTTTGGGGGGAGGAGGGGATGAAGATGGCACGGTGGGGATGGGAGAGGGTGTGGCTAGGAGCTGGCATTGCAGCAGAGTAACAAGTCATGATAGGGGGTGTCTGGCTGTGCAACATGCTGGAATGTCGAATGGAAAGCTCGCTTCTGGGTCTCATCGACCAACTGCCGACGGAAGTCCAAAGCGGCTAAGCAGAATAACTTGCGGTCGATCGTTTCCATTTTTCCCATGCGTCCAAGAATATGAGGAAATCTGGAAGAACCTTGTTAAAGAAAAGGAACCAAAGGTGGGGGGGGGGACAAAACAAAAAGAAAATTGTAAATGTCTGACAAGTTGCAAGGAAACAAATACATACAGACCCAAAACAATAAAGAGAAATAAATAAATAATAAAAAAAAAAGTAAGAAAGATATTTTAAATTAGGAGGTTAAAATTATATCTACATTTTATATTTTATTGGATAAAGCATTGTCAATTATTCATTTTTAACTAAGATTTCTTTCACCTCAATTTTAGTTGCTGTTTTTTTTCTTATAAGTAGTAATATCAATTTTCAGGGTAAGGGTGGTGGCTATTAAAAAAAAAAAAAATGAAGAGGGTTCTTTTTTATTACCCTCAAATTCATGCAGATATGTAGTCAACTGAAAGGAGGAAAGTGGAGAAGCAAATCAGAGTTGAAAGGCTAGCAGACTGCATAGCAGCTGTAAACAGAGATAGCAGATAAGACAAAAATTTGTTATGTTCCCATTGAGAGAAAACCAAGTGATTCTGTCTTACTTTTCTGCCCCCCCCCCCAAAAAAAAACTACATTATATACACTTGAAAATGAGGAAGAGATTCTTTAGTTCAGCCAGGAAATACTTGACATATTTACAAGTATACAATTCATTTGGTTGTGTCTAAATGCCAACATGTGCAGTAATAAAAATAACAAAGATGAAGATGTTTGTCTGAGTAAGTCGAGGTACCTGTAGAATCCACAAGAGCTTTATTAATGAGAGGGTTTGGTTTGGTTTGTTTTACGGCATATCAAGATCAATGGGTTATTTAATGCCGACAAAATTTATTTTGCTGGTAATATTTCGTTTTTTGTCAAAACTATTTCTGGTAATATTTTTCCTTCAAAAGTATATTGCTGATAATAATTTTTTTTTTCTACAAAAATTTATTGTTGGTAATAATATTTTACAAAGCATTTCTGGTATTAAAACCTATTTTTACACTTTCATAGTGTTTTTACCACAGTTTTGGGGTTAACTATTTGCCCATAGCTGGGGCCCTAACAGGTGCTACCACACCAGGTCAGGGTGGACCTGGGAACATCAGCAATTAAGAGGTGGTTCCATGCTCCTCAAAACCTCCTGATCAGAGGCCTTGCTGTTGGACGTAGTTTATCGTCTTACCTAGGGCGTGGATGTAGTTTATTGTCATACCGAGGATGGTATTAATGAGGGGCTTGATAATTCCTTTCAATTCTAGGCGGAAAGACAATCGTGAAAGTTTTGAAAAGAATAAAAATAACAAAGGATACAGAGCTTTGAGCCAAGAGTTAGTTGAGGCACTAATGAAGAAACAGCTGAGACTCCAGACTGCCATGGCAACTGGAGTCCTCTGGGTGAAGTTGGACAGCGACAGCATGACCCAGTCACGCACAAGGACCTGCTGGTTCTGCTGATGCAGATAATAAAACACCTACGTATGTGCAAACACAAAAAAAGAAGAAAAAAGAATGAAAGACATTTAAAAATTCACTGTAAATTACAAACAAGACATAAGAATGTGTCAGTAAAAGACTTTAGGCAGAAGATCCACTAAACGGGTTTATGCATAAGATTTAAAAAATGGTGTTGACGGGGATGATGAACAGGTGGAGACTGAAAATCTATTAACACTATTTACATTATTCGGACTATTGTCCTCATCTTTGTCGCCATATTCATCACAACGTTTTGGCCGTTGTATGCTCCGGCCTTCTTCAGGTGGTTAGAATGTCAAACTGAACCCTTTATTTCACTCGCTGGGGTAGACTGTTCTAGTTCCACATGCCATGTTAAATGGATGTCAGTTATCAGTTATCTCCTGTTAATTTCCCTCTGAAAGTTCTCCACTGCTTTAACCGGGTATTGAACTCACACTCTTTGGGTTCTATCACTGGATCTAACCAATGCCTTTATCCACTGTGCCATGTATCCTTAAGGGCAACAAAGATGAGGACAATTGTCCGAATAATGTAAATAATGTACATTATACCTCATCTCAGAAATATAGACAGATACTGAAAGTCTATTAATTTATTTTTATCAATAGCAATATATGAAAAACAAAAAGGCTTGATAGTAATATAAAAAAAAAAATGGGGGCTCAATAGTAGTATATGAAAAAAGTGGGGGTGATCAGTCGTTACATATGAAAAAAACAGGAGAGGACTCGATCATAATTTTTCCTATATTAGTAATTTCCAAATTTGTTTAAAATTTTATTTACATTTTCAGAAATCACATCATATGAGAGAGAATATTTGTTTTGGCTTATATATCAAACTAGATTAACTTTTATAAAATTTAAAAAGAAAAAAAATTTATGATCATTTTATTAATCAACTAGAGTGCTTAATGTATCGGGATATGAAATCTCATTTTGAAAAAAAGCAAGATTACTTCTGATCACAGTGCCTATTGTCTCTAACTCCGGCATAAAAATGTATTGCATTTGTGCTGATGAAGTGACAAATGACATTACCATTTACTCCTGGTCAAAATCTTCACAGGCAATGGTGGAGAGTGGGGGAGCAAAATAGAAATAAATAAATAAATCTTACCCGAAAAACCACTTTTGCTATGAGCAGTGGGTGTGGCTGTTGACTGGAGATGAATTCCCCAATCACTTTGTTCATGATGTCTTGAGGTGGGAAAAAGTCAGCCAAAAACTCAGGAAGGATACGAGTCACTATGCTGGCTTCATATGGAAAACCCTTCCTGATCCTGATTAACAAAATATATATATATGTAGACACACACACACACCAAAATTCAAAACTGGCTATATACTACATAGGAATAAAAGTTCAGAATATTTTTCAATGGAAGGCATAAAACACTTGATTTCATTTTCACATGAGACTGAAATTTATGATTATATATACAGGGTGCCCCCCCAACCCCACCCTGGGAAAAAAAAATAAATTCAATCTGTAATTGACAATAAATGCAGTGTTTGACTTGCAAACAAGATTAATGGTTAAAATGAAGAAATGTTAATTGACTTGCAAACAAGATTCACATTTAAAATTAAAAACTGAATGAAACTGAATATTTATAAACATGCATTTAAACTGATGACAAAGTCAAAATGGAGTACATTTTTTTGACACCCTGTATATCTTCTTTTTTTTTTCTTTTTTTTTCTAACCATTTCATCGCACACAAAGTGATAATGCCACTAAGATGTAAGGGAACTGGGAGTGAAAGAGAATGAGGAGAATTTAGGGACCTGGCAACCAAATCCTAAAAAGGAAACATGGGCTAAACTCCTACTCTTGTTCAAAAGATGGGAAAGGAATGTGAACCAGGCTATATATATATATATATATATATATATATACACACACACAAACACACACAAAAAAATTTTTTTTTCTAAATTTAAAATTCCCAATGTTTCTTTTTTATGTGCAGTCAGATGAACATAAATAAACTCAGTCTGATGAAGTTGTAAGGGATGAAATGAGTGACATGGAAACTTTTTTCATTACCATATAAACAGGAAATATATTAAATAATTGTCGGACTTAATCCATTTCATAATATATTGTCATCGTTTACATTAAAATATGTTTCGTGAACAGAAATGATCAGACAAGAAAAATCGTCAAAGGTATGTGTTTATAAACAGTAATTCAGACTTTGCTAAACAGACGCTTCTCTGTAGCTGAATGGTAATAGCACGTCAGGCTATATGACAGTTCCCATAAGGGTTACAGGCTTGATTCCTGTCAGAAGAGCACATTTTCTATGAAATTTCTTGAACATTCAGGCCAGTAAATGTAATTAATACTGCTCAATTAAAAATGTAGCATTTACTTAAATTATATCTATAAAAATAACGTGTGTATATATAACATACATTCTGAAAGGTGATATTTCAATATGTCTTTCTTTGATTTGTGTTTATGGAGGAAAATGAGATGCATTTTTGTCATTTGTTGTTCTTATTTCTACAAACAGCAAAAGAAATATGTGCCATTTATGGTGATGGTGCCATATCTAAAAGTACTGATCAGAAGTGGAGATTTTGATCTGAAAGACCAAGAATGTTCTGGCAGTCCTGTGGTCATTGATGATGATCGAATTGAAATGCCGATTGAAAACAATCCAGGCTGCATGATACGGGACATGACCAAGATCCTTCACACATCTCATCTGAATGTTACAAGACTTTGGTGCCTCACAATTTCATAGAAAAGAAAAAAAAAATTAATGGACCACTTTTCTATCTGCAATTTTCTGTTCAAATGCAGCAAAAAACAACCCCTTTTCTTATTCTGATCCTAGGGAAAACAAAATGAGCCACAATTGACCCATCCAAAAGTATTGTTGTGTATCGGATAGGATTGGAAAAGCTGTCCACAAAATCAAATGCTGACCTGAGACAAGTACTGTTCCCAATTGAACCAATTAAAAAGGTAGCAATTTATGAAGTGTTCAGAACTGCCAATCAGAAGGGAGCTATATTCCATCATTACAATGCCAGACCTCACAAGTCTTTACAGAGGCAGCAGAAATTGGTACAGCTTGGCTAGGAGTCCTCTTACACCCACTGTACACACCTGACCTTGCACCTTCTTTTAAGAGAGCTTCAATTGTCTGGAATAATGTAAAAATCATTTAGACAGTTCACCCTCCGAAAATGATGCCAAGTTCTGGGAGGATGGAACCATTAAGCTGCCCCAAAGATGGTGAAATGTTGTGGAACAAAATGGTACCTATGTAGTTGAATAAATCCATGTACAAATATCTAAATATCGTCTTTGAAATTAATTTTTAAAATATCTTCGTACCAACCCAAATACTTTTGTCTCCCCAATCTATTTGAAAACTTAATTGGGTTCACATTACCTTTCAGGTGGTGCCATTTTGAAATCTTTTTTTAATACTATTGTTTACCTAATACAAGGCCCAAGAGCCACTCAAGATACAGAGTAACTGAATGAGATTGTTGAAAGTTGATAACAATTGATTTAGAATTAAAGAGGTTTAGTGATTGAGGAAGCATCTCCTTGGGAGTTCTGGGAAAGAAGCTGCTGGAGTGGAATTTTCTCCTTACTAATGGAATATAAAGGGAAAGACTAAGTCGACCCAGTGTACATTGAATGACAGGCACTAGCTGGGAAGGCCTGAACTAGTGGAACCAAGGAATATAGACTAATCAAAATTACAAAATCATCTACTCGCTGTTTGCGACTGATAGTCTTACCTGTCAAAAAGTACGGTGATTCTCTCCATGGCCAATATAAGAGTCTCAGGGTCCTGGTAACCCACCACATAATCTTGCCCTGGGCTGGGGAAACCATACGAAGAGTCCCGAGGGGCAGGACTGTATTGTTCAAACTGTTTACCTAAAAGAAATCAAGCAGATTCTTTTTTTCATTTTTTACCTTTTTTTTTAAATATCTTCCACATGTTCTAAGATTTTTATTAGCATTGAAAGTTATTAAATAAAATGAAAAAGAAATGATTCAGTTAGTTTGATGTATAAATTACTAAAATAAGTGATGAAAAATATTAACCAGAAGAAAGGACAATGAAATGATTGGTTAATTAGAGTGTATACCAATATATTTAATTCTTATTCTTACCTGAGTACATACAGGTGAGCATAAGGCCAAGAGCAGGTAGGGCTCTCTGGGGACTGGGTAAACATAATCTGAAGAAAAAAAAAGTGGGGAACAAAATTAATCTTTAAGTTCAAATTTCTCTGTGATAATTTTTAAATCACAAGTTCATTTTATAAAAGAATTTCTGTTCACTGCAGACTTACCAGTCATAAAAAAATATTTCTCTAACCTTTAAGGTGCTTTTATTTATTTTTTTATACAATTTCTCATACAATCTAATAATGTTTTTCTTTTCAGATGATAAATTATATAAAAACTGTCCAAATGTTTTTATCCGAGCACTTTCGGCTGTACATTTAGCCATTTTCAAGGATTATATTTCAACTGTTAGAATTAGAAATAGTTTGTTGTATGTATGTTTTATAAATCCTTCAAAATGGCTAAATGTATAGCCGAAAGCGCTCAGATAAAAAGAACATTCAGACAGCTTTTATATAATTTATCATCCGAAAAGAAAACAATTATTAGATCCCATGAGAAATTGTATGTCTGTCGTATTCAATGAAATGTGCATGTAAGGAGGATTGCTGCCTAAATACACACACACACACACATATATATATAAGTGAATATAGAAGTCAACACTTAGAGGCGACAGTCTGTTTCATGCTAGATGCAATCGTCAGGCAGCTCTCTCTCTCTCTCTCTATATATATATATATATATATATATGTATATATGAAATATGTTGTATTTGTTAAACAAAATGTTTTTACAGCCACTGCATGCAACTCTGACCATCAGACAATAGTGTGGTTGAATTTTGCACTGGTGTTGTCATATCCTACTATGGCAACAGGAAAATGACTAACTGAAAATCAAAGATGATACTACTTCAGTTGTCTGGCCACTTATACTCAACCGATATGAAATACTTAAGAATATTGCAGAGTGATAAAGGCTAATAAAAATGAGATGGGAAAGAAAACAACCTTTGGTTCAAGATAAATTGGTTATTTACATCATTTTGTAGCCAGGTGAAGAAATTCAGTTAAATTTTAGTCACTGTTTTTTTTTTTTGTTTTGCGTTTTTTTTTAAATCAGTATCACCCCATGCAAGGCAATAAAGCCACTAAGATAGAAGGATTTGGAAGGATTAGGAACAGAAACATTGCTAATGAATGAGAAGAGGAAAGAGTAATCAGGAGAACAGTAGCTTGTGATTGAAATTGCATTTAAATTTTTGCAGATTAAAGTTAGCTGGAAAGCATGAAGCCGGAAGGGTGTTCCACAAGTGAGAAGTGTGAGAAAAGAAACTGTTAGCATAGAACTTACGGCTACTGGCAATGCCAAATTTGAAAGAGAATGTATAAATCCAGTTTCACATGTTTGGTTTTTATTAAAAATCTACAGAATAACTTTTTAAAACTATAAAATTTGCCAGTGGAGTCTGTAGAAATGTAAAGAGAAAGACTGTTCTTTTGTCACATCATTTGCTGGCAGGTATTTTTTTCTTGGTGCCCCATCTACATGAATTTAAGTGTGCTACTAGATCATCATCTAGGTCCCACCCTTTAACTATAGAAAAAGTTAAATGTAACTATAACTCCTACAGCAAAAGTTTCTTTTCTTGCACTTCCTGCCTGTGGAAATCCCTTCCATTTACTTGCTTCCCTGATAAGTACAATCTTCAAAAATTTAAATGGAACGTCAATCGCCATCTTCTATTTTTTTTTAATCTCATTCATCTTTTCCTCAATCCCCCACCTCATACCCAGACTTTCAGAGGGAAATTAACAGGAGATAACTGATAACTGACATCCATTAAAACATGGCACGTGGAACTAGAACAGTCTACCCCAGTGAGCGAAATAAAGGGTTCAGTTCAACATTCCAACCACCTGAAGAAGGCCGGAGCATACAACGGCCAAAACGTTGTGATAAATATGGCAACAAAGATGAGGACAATAGTCAGAATAATGTAAATAATGTACATAATACCTCATCTCAGAAATATAGACAGATACTGAAAGACTTTTTCTATCCTAACAACATAAATAAAACTCTCATGAGGTTGACCTTTGACACAGACAACAGTGAAGCAGACGAAAATGCGATTTATATGTGTGTGAATAAATTAAAAACGAAAGTTAAAAAACAAAATTGGAGAAAGTGCTTCCCTAGATCATGGGGAGGAATGGGCCATATAATCTACCACACAGGCCAAATAGAGACATGTGAAATGTTGGGGGCAATCATGTCTGGTTTCGATTCAAGATCGCCCAAGTGTATTTTTGTACCTAAGTGAATGTAACGAACCCAAGTAGAATTTGAAGTTGGCTCAACAATTTTTTAATTCTGAGCCATCGGCCATTACACCACCCACACATCATATATCCAAGCTTACAGCACCAAGTAGTCACCCATTTAGGTACTGACCAGGATCAACAATGATTAATTTTGGTGAACCAGCATTTCAACATAAGCTGCAAACATAACTTAATGTTTTAAATGAGAGGGGGAAAAGACTTTGAGTGAGAGACTCAAATGAAACATTCTAATTTCATGCTTTGGCTTTTTGACTATTTTCAGAAAATCAGAAGGAAAAGTACAGAAGATATCCCTGATCTGATTATATTTTTTACATTTGTTCTTTTAACATCGACAGAATCTTTATCAAAGGAAGTATGAATGTCAGAAAATGGAGAAAAAGATCATTCAGCAAAATGCATCAAATTATGCAAAAATCTCAAAGATTTTTTAACATTTCAAAACTACCCTAAGATTTGGGATTATCCCATCATTTTAGATTTTTTTGGTTTTATAAAGCATTTCATACAAGTCCGAGAATGAATAATGTATGTTGTTTAGTCCTCATCAGACAAAAATATTCTTCTCTTCTTTTATATGCCGTGAGCCTTCCGAGTGTAGGCGATCATGGCCCTCCACATTTTCCTTTCCCTTGTAGCTCTTAATAAGTTTTGTCTTTTTGCTATTTCTCGCAAATCCTGTTCTACCATCCATTTTTTTTTTACATCGTCAGAATCTTTATCAAAGGAATTATGAATGTCAGAAAATGGAGAAAAAGATCATTCAGCAAAATGCATCAAATTATGCAAAAATCTCAGATTTTTTTCATTTCAAAACTACCCATAGATTAGTGATTTTTTTTTTAAAGTCATTTCACCCAAGAAAGGCAATAAAAGCCACTAAGGTGCAAGAGGTTGTTCTTTTATATGCCATATCCCTTCAGGATGTAGGCGATCATGGCCCTCCACATCTTTCTGTCCCTTGTAGCTATTAATAAGTTTTGTCATTTTGTTATTTCTCCCAAACCCTGTTCTGCCATCCGTTTGCTCAAGATCATCAAGTACGTTACACACTGCTTCCTGTCCCTTAATCTGTCCCTCTGAGTATCAGATTTTCCAAGCCCTCCTTCCTCATTACTTGCCCCAGAAATTTCAACTGCCTCTTCCTGATGTTAAGTATAAGTTTCCTTTTTGTTTCTATTTTCTCTAAAACCTTGTCATTGCTCCCAAGTTCGGTCTGTGGTATCCTCAGCATCTTTCTGTAGAACCACATTTCTGTTGCTTCAAGTCACTTCTTCATCTTTGAGGATATTGTCCAGCATTTGCTGCCATACAGGAGGATAGATAGCAGTCCAGTACTCTTTTCTTTGTTTTAAAAGAACAAGATTTATGGAAACAAAAGATGACAACATTACATTTAAAGTTTTAGAAGCACAAGAATTATTTCAGGAGAATCTAAGAGGGTAACTTGGAAAATTACCCTAAAATTCGATAATCTGACAAATGAATGCAATCTCCATAAAAATCAGAGAAAGTATAAGTGAACATTTAATTTATTAGTATTAATGCTGTATCTCTTGATGTTAAGCTCTTTAATTACAAAGATGGCTCACCTTAAAGGCATTAACTTCCAGAAATAACCTGGTTGACTTTTTTTTCTTTCTTACTTTGGGAGTGAAACAATATATATATATATATATGTGTGTGTGTGTGTGTGTGTGTGTGTGTGTGTGTGTGTGTGTGTGTGTGTATGTATATGTATATTATACGTTATTTTCCATATTTTTGCTACACGTGCTTCTGGTCTCATAACCTTCTTCAGGCAAAAAGTGGATATTTCCACATATTATTAAAAGGAATTAATTTTCCTTATGTTTTTTCGATGTCTAACCATTGTCTTTTGTGTGTAGTAATAACCCCAATTGGGGTTACTACTACAACATGTGCAGCAAAAATATGGAAAATAAAATATATATATATATATAAAAAAATCCACATTATAACCAAAAACGTTTGTAGTTTCTTTCTTCTTTTTAAAATTATATATATATATATATATATATATATAAAGAGAGAGAGAGAGAGATAGAAAGATATATAGAGAGAGATAGATAGATATATATAGAGAGATAGATAGATAGATAGAGAGATATAGAGAGAGATAGATGGATAGAGAGATATAGAGAGAGATAGATGGATAGAGAGATATAGAGAGAGATAGAGAGATATAGAGATATAGAGAGAGATAGAGAGATATAGAGAGAGATAGATAGATAGAGAGAGAGATAGAGAGAGAGAGGAATATTACAAATAAAATTTGTCAGCTGATTGATGTTATATTCAGCACCTCAACTTCAGTGATTCATAGATGAACATTTTTGTAAGTGTTCAGTCCACTCATCAGCTTTCAGCAATTGACTGCCACTTTTTCATTATCTTTATACTAAGCTTGATATGCCTGCTTACTTGATTTCAAGCGTGGCCACTTTTTTTAAAGTCAATCCTGCTGACTTGTTGATGTTCTGACACACAGTGAACTGATTAACACTGTGCTGCAACAATGCCCCTTAACATGCAGTCATCTGCCTAATGAACAAGGATAGAACTGAAATAACAATTAAAAAATTCAAAAACTGGTAAGGAGTGTGAGCCCTTGACTTACCTATCCACACTCAGTTTAATAATAGTTTCAGCATCAGCCTTTGAAAGAACATCAGTGAGTAAAAGCCGCTCCAGTCCTCGCAAGATTGACAGATACACAGAGATACACGTGCTCTCTTCATTGCTAGATGCTGCATTCACAGCCAACTGGAAAAAAAAAATCAATTCAAAAAGATGATGCTTACACAAAGACAAGATAGTGTACGATCAATTCTACACATTTTTTTTTATCTCAGTGCTTTTGGCTGATGCATTCTTTGGCCTTCAAAAGATTGAACTGTAGATATTTAGAACAACACAACAGTGTTGAACAAAACTTGAAATCCCATCTACTTAAATCCATATGAAGTGATAAAGGTGTTGGGCGGGGGGAGAATGAAGCATTTCTCTTGGATCTACTTGATTTTTTCCCACTAAATATAGATATTAAGACTAGAAAAGCCTGAAAACTTGAAGGACTAAGTTTTTTGATTTGGTTCTGTTGACTTGTCGCAAAGCAAAAAATACCATTTTGGCAACCATCTTAGTATAATTTCTAGAGTTCTGGACAAGTTCAAGCCCCAAAATTTGGTACCAGAAAGTTATTGAAAATGAAGAATCCAAAAGTGCTATTAAAAAGACCTCAAAACCAACCCAATTTGAATTATTAATGATTTCTTGTATATTTTATCTATCATGCCAATATGTAAGAAAAAGATCATGTAGTATTTATGAGGTAAATTAGGAATCTATACTTTTGCTTATACATAATAATAATTGTATATAATAAATAATATAATAAACCTCATCTGATCCCAAAATGAAGTTGAGTTTTTTCTTCATTCTTCCAAAATAAAACTAGTTCTTCCCAACTAAAACTCATGGTCTGAATGATCTGATATGGAATTTCCTGAGATGTACCAAATTCCTGTCTTACGAGATCTACATGAGTTTCATCCTGTTGTAGAATAGCTAGCACCCCTTCAGCACTCTACCAGATGACTTGGCTCATAGCCTTAAATAGTCTCCAACTAAGGACTTCAACAGTTGATAAATAAGTTGATACTAAGCTGATTAATATTAGGACTGACTTACTTTGTTTGACTATACAGCATTTGACCCTACTCTATTCCTTGTAAATTGTCTTGTTAATTGTTTTGTAACTTATTGTTCTGTGTGTTTTCTATGTATCCATTAGCACCAGATACTGGTACTGTATAAATATATTAAGCACTCATTCTTTGTATATCATTCACCTCGACGATACAACACATCCAAAAGTTGCTTTCAAATTAAACTAGATTTTTGAAGGTCAACAAATATATTGGAAAAATAGGAAATTGCCATTTACTGGAACTAAATGGCTATAAAGACATTGATAGTGATTTCTCAGGAACTCTACCATTTTGGTTTCCATCAGATACTCTGCAGTACAGACTAAACTAAATGAAACTCTCAACACACTATATAGTAAAATTATGTCACAAAACAGGTTGGATTGTAAGCTATTAGACATCTATGCTGTTTTGGTAATAGCACCAAGCGATAGTCTATAACATAAACACGAGGGACCTACATTTCAAAGCGTCTTGGAAACATACATGTAGATTGACAGGAGACAATGTAATTTTCGTAAAGATGCTTAAGTACAGCCACAGCAGTTGAAGTGTTAAAACTAAGTTTTTTTTTTTTAATTGTTGCTTTCATTGTTACCATATTTAAACAGTCTATTCAACAGCTTTCTTCTGATATAGAATCTATATGAAATGTTATAGAGATGATTAAAAAAGAAAAAATTATGTTCAACAGTGGAAAAAAGGGAAAGGTATGAATCCATCACTTTTCTCCCCAGCTATGGGTTGAATAGCAGGACAGTGTTCTTTAGGTGTAGCTGGCAACCAGTCTACTGTAGAATTGGAAACGTACTCTGGGAAAAAGCTTCTACCTAGTCAGTCATGTAAGAAAAGACACACGTGTGTCACATATGGCACTTAACTGAGTGGGTGTGGGGCAGGGGGAGAAAAAACTCTAAAAATAGAAAGAATTTATAGTTCTCAAGAGAAAAATAATTGTATGGTTATCACAACTACATTTCCAAACTCTGACATACTCCCAAAACTTTAAGGTTAGAATAAAAAAAAAAATGTTATCAAGTCCTCATCAATGCTTAGGCCAGTGGTTCCCAACCGATTTTGGGCCATGCCCCACTTTGGTATTTCTAAAATTCTAGTAGAAACCCTCCCCCCCGCCAGTAATATTTAATTCTTACATGTATGCGAATTACACATGTATGTAGATACACACAAAATATTTTTATGTAAGCAGAGTATGTATTAACACGCATTAACATTAACACTCTCACTCAGACTGACTAGAAAACAATTTGCTGTTAATAACTCATTCTCAAATTGCCCCACCCCTTATTCCGTTGGTATAGTAAGCCAAAGGGTGCAAATGCTACGCATGGCCCACCAAAATATTACCGCACACCACGTTGGGAATCATTGGTTTAGGCAGAAAAAATAAACAAGACGGAGGATATTTCTTAGATTATACAATGGTTGGTCCATTTTTCCATCTCAGCTGGTCTATTCTCCAGCCAACCTCAGCTGTTAAATAGGTTTCAAAACTTCATTTAACAATATCACTGGTCATTGACATTACACACTAAAAAACATGGCAGTGATTGGAAAGTTGGAAAAGGAACCAACTAAAAATTGTGTTCTTTTTGAACACAAAAAAAATTAAAATTTAGCATAGAATAAATATATTTTATCGCACAATGTCAGATTTGGTTGTATTTCGAATCTTGATAAAACAATCAAAAAAATGAAAGTAAAAACTTTTAATAAAATTACGTTTGCAAAAGCTCCAGTCTTTTATTGGATAAGGAAGAGAGAAAACAATTATTCCTTTCCAGTTTTAAGTTAACAAATATTTGTGCACCTCAATTTTTTATATATATATATATATATATATATATATATAACTTCAAATATTATTATAGCAAATACTCATATTTGAAATAGGTGTCTCATTTTTATTTTAAACAGTGTGTATTACGTCTATCGGTCTCCACATTCGAAAAATCTCAATAAAGAAACCTGTATCCCTACTTGCAGGAGAAAACACTGCCTTGCTGGCATGCCAGATCAGAAGTTAGTTCGACCTTCAACGGGAGGGGGGGGCACAGGTTTGATCCCTGCAGAAGAGCACATTTTCTTTGACATTTCCAAAATGCATGTTGATGCCTGTCAGAGAGCACATTTTCTTTGAGATCTCTTGAATGCATGCTGGCAAAAAAGAGATTAGCAGAAAGACAAACTTTACTAAGAGCTACAAAGGACAGGATGTTGTGGAGAGCCATGGCTGCCCATGTCCTGAAGGGACATGACACACAGAAGAATTTTCAACATGACTCCACCTTTTCATACTATACTAAGAAATTGGAGAAAATAAATTTCAAAGCATGCCACTGTTACATGGAAGCAGCCATGTTGTCTGGTATGAGGTAATAACATGTACCTCTCTACAACCAATTGCTATTCTGAGATACAGATGTAAACAACACACACATTTCAATTGCCAAATTTGTTCAGTCTAACTGGATTGGTTTTGTTGCTTCTGTTTAGTGGCTTATCAAAACCAGTATCGGTCATTTAATGCTGAAAAGACTATTTAATGTCGTATGAAGAAAGTTTATAATTCAAGAGAATGACATTATTTTAAGAGTAAATTTTAACTTAGCTGCATTTTTTAAATAACCTTACAAAATCAAATGAGGATTGAAAACCTTATAAGAACTGAGATTAATCATAGCAAATTGGTTTTTGTTTTTTGACAATGTTTTCAGTTTTACTATAAAAATGTATTGTTGGTCATTTCATTTTTAAAATATATTACAGGTATTTTTAATATGAAAATGTATTTTTATACTTTAGTAGTGTTTGTTTTTTGTTTGGGGGTTCACTATTTGCCCTAACATTGGGAAACCTGGGAACAACATCAATTAAGTGTTGGTTCCATGCTCCTCAAAACCTCCAATCTCCCTATCAGAGGCCTTGCTGCCAGATGTAGTTTATCATCAGGCCCACATAGTTCAACAGTCTAACTGGTAAGGGAAAAAGAAATGAAAATAAGTGACTTTTTTACCTGTAAGATTTTTATAGGAATGTCTGTGTCGTGTAATTCCTCCTGATAATTTTCTAAAATGTAAAACGCCGTTGCCCACAATGTGAGCACAAACTGCTGGCTTGTAATGCTTGCTCTGTAATTAAAAACAAAACAACAACATCAGGTCTACTTCATTTTTTTTTATCACAATGATTTTGGGCTGATCTATTCTTCAGCCTTCAAATTATATTTTACGAATTCAAAAAGAAAGATGTAGCATCAAATGAGACTTGTATCCTGCATGAGCAGAGCGCTTGCTATGTCAAGTAGAAGTTTCCATATTACTATAAAATTTGCTATAATTATTTTATCCCTAATCTGTTTCCATTTTCACTTACACACAAGTTATTTTGTCCACAGTTACTTGGAATAAAATTCCTGAAGTTTAATCCGAGAAACAAAGAATATATCAAACAGGACGAAGATGTTAATGAAAATGAATGTAGAATATCAAAAATACTTCACACATGACAGTTGAATTAATTTTTTTAATATTTTTAAACTATTGCAAATCTGTCATTGATCTAAAAAAAATTTTAAGTTTAAAAAAAAAAGGAAAAAAATATTTCAATAAGGATCAAAAAAATTTGTAAAAGATTTAAAAAATAAAAAAGTAAAAATATGAAAGTAAAAAGATAAGTGTAAAAAAAAAATGTAAATAAAAAAATACGTAAAATAAGTGTAAAAAGAAAACAAATTAAATAAAAAATAAAAATGTAAAAAATGTAAAAAATAAAAATAAAAACGTAAAAGTTTAAACAAATTAAAAGAAAGCAAATTAAAAAATAAAAAAATGAAAAGATTTTAAAAAAATGAAAAGATTTTTAAAAAACGAAAAGATTTTTAAAAAACGAAAAGATTTTTAAAAAACGAAAAGATTTTTAAAAAACGAAAAGATTTTTAAAAAACGAAAAGATTTTTAAAAAACGAAAAGAATTTAAAAAATGAAAAAAACCCTCAAATATTTGAAATTTACTAATTTGCCCTTTCCATTGAAATGACAGATTTAATTTTATAATTTCACTTTATTTATATAAAATCAAAAATTTTACATTGATCTACAGTTTCTAAATTCATGTTCAATACTTCCTGAATATCAACAAAACTAAAAGTAAAATTAAAACAACACCTGGCCCTCTCCCTTGTTATACTGTTAGAAATGAAAACAATTAAAATAAAGAAAACTAACTTTTAATATATACATATATTTAAGGGTTCTGATGTAGAAATATGTAACACAAAAATACATATGCATCATTCACATTATATATATATATATATATATATATATATATATGTGTGTGTGTGTGTGCAGGTATGCAGAAAAATAGGAAAGAACATGTTAGGTAAATAATCCGGAGTTCTTTAGTATTTTTGCTTTTATTTTTAAAAAGACAGTGCTCCATACAGAAGTAGAGCTTATAGTATAATATTTAAAAAAAAAAAAAAAAAAAATATGATTCCTTCGCTACATAAGAGTTCTCATGTTTCAAAAGCAAGAGCCTGAGACCCTCAATATAATTTTTGAAATTAAGTTGAATTAAGGTGCCTGGTCTCGCTTCATCGTCAAGCGAGAATTTGGGAATAAGCTATCTTGTGCCTTGCGCGTGTTCATAAGTATGGTCTCTTGCAACATTAGTTACTATGGAAATGGCTAGGATCGCCATATTGGTTAGGTGGTTGAAGAGTTAAGAGTTAATTTTTATCTACAGACCAGTCCCCTTCGGAAAGTTTATGTCAAGTTATGTTGGGGTCCCTATTTCAAATCTGATAGTAGCGGTCGCTGTCTAGTTGGTCTAAAGGCATTTTATGGCCTTGTGGCAGGTCGTTAAGTGTCGAGAGAATTCTGTTTCATTATTATCTGTCTATTAATCTCTTTATTTATTTGTTCATTCAAATGGCTATTTCT
>CAXIWW010000884.1:7500-12500 GCA_964036315.1 Acanthosepion esculentum | reverse complement strand
TCGATTGAAACTTATATGTTTTTTTGTTGTTAATTGTTTCATTATATTTAGTGTAAAGTAAAGTTTTATTGCAAAGGGACAGAGGGGTTAGTTAGCCATCCTATCAGATCTGGGTATTGGAAAACGAGAAGCCATAATATATGTTGTAACCTGGGGAAGGTTGCCGAATAGAATAATCAAACGAGAGTTGGTAATGAACGATAATACTTAGGACAAGAACAACACATATAGGATTCGCCAGAGGCGCGTGGAAGAAGTAGTCAACTCCTAGAAGTGAGTCAAGTGAATTCCATAATGAATCTCCAACTCTAGGATATCTACGCGGTCCGATGTGGCACAAGGCCGAATTTAATATGGGGTATCCGAGCCTGTAGGCTCGGCAAAAAATTCACCGGGTAGCTGTTTCCTTTCGACATAGCTTCGTCTGGTTGCGTTTCCAGTCACTACAAGCTTAGTCTCTTCAAGTCTAGGGTCAGCGGTTAACCTCTCCGTATATCTTCATCAAGTGCACTTATTACCTCTTACTGTTACGATTCACACATCAACCTCTTTCTGTAAGTCTCTTGGACCTTTTATAGGGTAAACATTATTAAAAAATAATAATAAATAAATGAATGATAAGTATTTAGGATGTTTAGCCGTGGAGCGATAATCTATTAAGTAAATTTGCAAATCATAATTAGTTATGTGCTATTACTGCTTCACTAGCTATTACTGCTCTAGTGAGTTTAATCCTCACAAGGTGTCCCACTCTAGACGACTACCCTGAGTAAAAATCTTAATGACAGCCACTCCTTTTTTCTCTCTTCTGTCTATCTCTTTTTTCCTTGCCCCTCATTATCTCTCTTCAACACAATTATATACAAATATCACTCTCTAACTTTCCACCTTTCTTCTCTCTCTCTCTCTCTCTCTCACACACGCTTCTCATTTTCTTTTTCTCTCTCTCTCTTCTCTCCTTCTTTCTTTCTCTCGCTTCCCCCTTCTATCTCTTTCTCTTACGTTTCTCCATTTCTTTCTCATTCTCCCTCGCTTCTCCCTTTCTTTCTATCTCTCGCTCACTCCCCCTTTCTCTCTCTCGATTCTCGTTTTCTTTCGAACTATCTCTCGCGCTTTTCTTTCTTTTTTCTCTCTCTCTCTATTTCTCTCCTTCGCTTCTCTCTTTCTCTCTCTCTCACCCTTGCCCTCTCTCTCTCACCCTTGCTCTCTCTCTCTCTCTCTCTCTCTCTCTCTCTCTCTCTCTCTCTCTCTCTCTCTCTCTCTCTCTCTCTCTCTTCCGCGCGGGTGATTTTCCTTTTCTCTCTTTTTTGCTTCTCTCTTTATCTCGCTTGCTTCTCCATGGCACTCTTACCTCTCACTTCTTTTCTCTCTCTCTCTCTCTTCACGTCTTTACTTACTCTTTCTCTCTTTTCTACCTTTCCCTTCTAGCTACCCTCTTTTCTCTCTTTTTCTCTCGCATCCCTCTCACTCTTTCTGTCTCTCTCAACCACACTCACAGAGGCCTGTAGATCACTCGTGCGAATAGAGCCACAGACAAATCACGCCAAGTAGCGCCATGCGCAACCGGTTTGGAATTGAGTTTTCTTCTGGATTGGCTGCCAAAAAAGGCGAGAGGACCCAGTCTGTTGTCAGGAGAAGAGATGGATTCATACCTTTTTTAAGGAGACAATGTCACCGATCTATCACCTTTCGTGGCGATAACCCCTACACTACGCGCACACCCACGAACATTGATACTCTGAATATATATATATATATATATATATATATATATATATATATATATATATATATATCAGACAGTTTTGAAACCTATTCTACTCTGACATGTTTTAATGATTGTTCTTATGGCTAATATATCACACTTTTTACATTGTTCGGACCGTTGTCCTCATCTTCATTGTCATATCCATGACGTTTCGGCTGTTGAACGCTCCGGCATTCTTCAGGTGATATACGTTGGTATTTCGTTGGTAGATCATTCTAGTTCCACGTGTCATGCCTTTTCTGGATATCTCAGTTTCAGTTAATTCCCTATGTGAAGGGATTATCAGAAAAAATACAAAAGATCTGTGATTCATATAACATCAGGACAACCTTCAACACTTCGCAGACGCATCTTCCAAGTAAGACCTGCCATAGAATAGAACATTATTAAGAACTGCGTGTACACCATCCTATTCAGCTGTGATAAGAAATATAAAAGGTAGACATGCCGCCCCCTTAAGATAAGACTGCAGGAACACCGTAAAGTCGTAACACGAATGGAAATAGAAAAATCAGTCGTGGCTAACTATATATGGCGAGAAAAGGTAGATCACCGCCCTCTGTGGGATGAGGTCGAAATAATAGACAGAGAACACAAGTGGAAAATACGAAAACTTAAGGACTTACAATGGCCGAAACGTCATGAATATGACAATAAAGATGGGGGTAACAGTCCGAACAATATAAATAGTGTAAATATTTACAATACTTCATCTCAGAAATATAAACAGATCACGACGAAGGCCGGAGCGTACAACGGTCGAAACGTTGTGAATATGTTAATAAAGATGAGGACAACAGTCCGAACAATATAAATAATGTAAATAGTTACAATACCTCATCTCAGAAGTATAGACACACTTTGTTGTCCTATTTTCGCTTTTAGAAAATGCAAAAAATTAATTTTCAACATGTAAATATATGTAACTACTGTATAAATATTTTTGTCATATTTAACTTGGTCTTCCTTTTCTACGAAGATCATTTCTTCGCGTTGTTTTTATTTTGTGTTGCATTTGTGGACACGACACACGGATTTTATTTTTCCGTCTAAAATCCGGGTAGACTGACCCTACAAGCTCACAACTCTTTGGGTCTAGTCACTGGAGTACTTCAACCAACGCTTTTATCCACTGGGCCATGTGGCCTTCACAATAAAGATAAGGACAACAGTCCGAACAATATGAATAGTGTAAATAGTTTCAATACGTCATCTCAGAAATCTAGACAGATCCTGACGAAAGCAGGAGCGTACAACGACTGAAACGTCATGAATGTGGCAACAAAGATGAGGGCAACAGTCCGAACAATATAAATAATGTAAATAATTGCAATAGCTCACCTCAGAAATATAGACAGATCCTGAAGAAGGCCTGAGCGTACAACGGCCGAAACGTCATGAATATGGCAACAAAGATGAGAATAACAGTCCGAACAATATAAATAATGTAAATAATTGCAATACCTCAATTCATACATATAGACAGATCCTGAAGAAGGCCGGTGCGTACAACGGCTGAAACGTCATGAATGTGGCAACAAAGATGAGGACAACAGTCCGAACAATATAAATAATGTAAATAATTGCAATACCTCATCTCATACATATAGACAGATATCCGACTTTGTTTCAGTACTGATTTAGACAAAAAAGCTGAGTTGAAATTCGTGAAAATCTAATTTCTACACCCCCTGGCAAAAATTATGGTATTAGCAAACTGAGAGGATGTCCACTTAGGTTTTTCATTTAGCAGTAAATAAACTAATAAGAGATAAGACTCAAAACATTATCATTTAATAGCCGAATATTCTAGCTTCATAAAATATGCCTTAAATTAACTAGATTACCTTATTTAAATTAATAGTATAATATTTTCCAAGCCATGCAGAGGAAAATATGAAATTGGTCGACAAGCATTTACAATGAACATTTCTCGCTTGTGGAACTCTCTTCCGGCCTCTTGCTTTCTAGTTAACTTTGATCTTCAAAAATTTAAATGCACTGTCAATCGTTATCTTCTGCCTTCTGAATACCTGTTATTTTATTGCCTTCTCTCCTTGATGTTTTTCTTTATCTCATATTCTTTTACACTCAGTAACCCGGTCTTAGTAGCGTTATTGCCTTACTTCGGTTGAAATGATTAAAAAAAAAACTAGAGTTGAAGTAGGATTTACAAGGAAACAGTAAACCAGGGATAAACTTTTACTCCTGTTCAAAAACCGGGGAGGAGTGTGAACTGAACGATAGGTGAACCTACTCACTTCTACTAAAGAAAAATATATAAATAGCAAATAAAATTTCAGAGTTTAGACGGGGACGTTAGAAGTATAGCGTTGAGGTAGAAATTAGAAGGAACCAGAAACCCAGTCCTAAGCAGGAAACAAGGGATAAACGTCTACTCTTGCCCAAAAGACCGAGAAGGAGTATGAATCAGACGATAGGTAAACCTATCTACTCCTACTGAAGAACAAAAATATAAAAATCAATAATAAATAGTAAAATTTTCAGAGTTTGAATGGCGGCGTTAGTAGTATAGAGCTGAAGTAAACTTTAGAGGGAACCGCAAACCCAGTCCTAAGCAGGAAACAAGGGATAAACATCTATCCCTGTTCAAAAAACCGGGGAGGCGTGTGAACCGGACGATAAGTGAATCGTTCTACTCTTATTGATTTCTTACAGTTCTTTCGAAAACACTGACCCCTCTTTTTGACCCATTTTGTTTTTCATTTGTTTTGTTGTACATTTATTTTCAAGGTATATTGCTCTGCATTTCTCATCCTGGCGATTTTATTTTTTGACGCTTTCGTAGTCTACCAGAATATTATACTTTTTTAAACCATTTTGTTTCTTTTATATTTGCACCAAATTTTAGGCACACCTGGCTGGCTGGCTGGTTGGTTGGTTGGTTGGTTGTTTTGTTTTATGGCATATCAAAACCTCAGGGGTCATTTAATGCCAACAAAATTTTGAAATAGATTCATAGCGATAGTTTGGTTTGGTTTGTTTTACGGCATATCAACCTCAATGGGTTATTTAATGCCGACAACATTTTTAGGATAGATTCGTATGAATAGAATATGTATTCCTTGGTTTAGATTGGTTTGGTTTATTTTGATTTATGGCATATCAACCTCAATGGGTTATTTAATGCCAACAACATTTTTAGGATAGATTCGTATGAATAGAATATGTATTCTTTGGTTTAAATTGGTTTGGTTTATTTGGTTTTACG
>CAXIWW010000883.1:75000-77884 GCA_964036315.1 Acanthosepion esculentum | reverse complement strand
AGTTAGGAATTCCACTAAAATTAAAGTAGATCGTATTAGAAAAATGATACATAAGGTATTTAAGGATCTAGGTCTCAGAGTAATAGTTTCCACTAATGTTAAACAAGTAGACTTCCTAGACGTCACCCTAGACCTCACTAGCAACACATACCAACCATATGTAAAAGTTAATTCCAATCAAATATACGTTCATCCAAATTCTAACCACCCCCCTGCAATCATCAAACACATACCCTATTCTATTGAATGTAGGATCAGTAACAACTCTTCAAACAGTGATATTTTTAATAAGCATAGAGACCTTTACAATTCCGCACTTAAAAATAGTGGATATAAAAATATTAATATTCAATATAAAAGCCCTATAAATAGCAACAATAATGGTAGAAAGAGATCTAGAAAAATCATATGGTATACTCCCCCTTTTAACATTATGGTTAAAACTAAATTGGGGCACCTGTTTCTAAACCTCATTAAAAAACATTTCCCCAAATCTGGAACCAACTCACTCAGTAAAATATTTAACTCTAATACTCTTAAGTTAAGCTATAGTTGTGCTGATAACCTAGAAAAAATAATTAAAAAACATAACAATAGTATATTCAGCAAGTATATAAATTCGGAGAGCCTGACAACCCACAAGGTTGCACAAAGCAACATTAAGCAAAATGACACTAATAATAAATCATGTAACTGCAGGAATCCCAATAATTGTCCACTAAATAATAATTGTTTAACTAGCTCTGTAGTTTATCTCAGTACTATATCAACACTAGAAAATCCAAATATAAAGAAATTCTACATAGGTTGCACCATGAGACCATTCAAGGAACGCTGGCGGGGTCATCTGCAATCTTTTAATAATAGTAACTATAAATATATGACTTCATTATCCAAATACTTTTGGAGTCTAAAAGAGAAAAATAAAACACCTAAGGTTAAATGGAAATTAATTAGAAAGGCCCGGACATGTAACTCACTATATGCCCCGTGTTACTTATGCCTTAACGAGAAACTTGAAATAATTAGATTTAAAAATAAGACTGATCTTTTAAATCAAAGATATGAACTAACAGTTAACTGTAAGCATCGTTTTAAATTTAACTTAGTATAGAAATCATATACTTTCTATGATAATGATAAATTAAACTTAATAGACTATTACCTTTTTAGCATGATAGTCGCCCTATCGATATGAATGTGTACTGGGTACTTACAAAGTATAATACGTGTCTGTATTTAGATGTATATATTTGTATGTTATGTAGAGTTATTTCTACTGTCGGATATGTATATGTGTATATAGGGGTATATATATGTGTTTTTTTTGTTTTTTTTTATGAAGGTATATGGTTGTGCATATTGGCATCTATCATAGGTTAACCTGTTTATGTGTATGAGTAAGTGTGTAAATTCTGGTAAGTGTCTACCACTAAATGTGTGAGTATATGCATGGGTATATAGAGATATTTATGTGTACTTGTGTGTGTGTAGATATGTGTATGCATATTGCATATGTATGTATATGTATGTATATGTAGTATGTATGTTTCTATGTGTATGTATAGGTTCATATATGCATATATATGTATATATATGTATGTTTAAATATGTATATGTTTGTGTATATGTGTACGTATATGGGTGTATATTTATATGTATGTGTGGGTATTTATATGGTTGCGCTCGACTGTTTGTGTATTGTTTATCTGGATGTGTCGATATGGGTATTTATATATGATTAGATATTTATATATATATGTTGATGTGTATTTGTATGTATGCTTTAGTGTCTTGGAGTGTATCATAGATACAAACTAAAATCTACTTTTGTTGATAAAGTACCTTTAATTGCTTACAGACCGTTGTTCTTTTCTTAAATTATGATTAACTTTTAATATATTTTATCATAATGTTGTTGGAATATTATTAGAATATAAGTTGGTCTATGTATGCTTATTTCTTTTTCCTTTTTTATGCATGTGTCTATATGTTTATGTATATATGTATATGTGTTTGTATATGTATGTGTGTGTGCGTGTATGTGTGTGTATGTATATGTGTATATATATTTATTTATATATATATATGTATATATGCGTATGTATATTTGTGAATATGTATGTTTGTATGTGTGTATGTATGTATGTATGTAGATATATATGTGTATATATCTATGGAGTTGCGTATGTATGTGTGTATATATGTGTACTGGCGGATGTGTATATGCATTTTTATACTCGTGTCGTTTTAATTTACGTTTGTTTAATTTTTCATGTATACACTTGTCTATGTATATATTTAGTTTATATGCATATATGCATGCGTGCTTATGTATGTACATCTAGATGTGTATGTATGTGTGTGCTTGTATATAGTTGCATCTTTATTTGAATTTCTTCACTTGCCTTATTTACTTTTCTGCGTCGACGTATGGGTCAATATATTTATATGTGCTTATCTATGTGTATGTTTATGTACGTAGGTCTGTATATGCGTACCTATTATGCTTATATGTGTGTATGCGGGTGCATGTATTAATTTATATGCGGATGTGCGAGTGTTCAATTATATGTGGAGGTGGTTATTTAATTTTGTCTGTAAATGTGTCGAAAACTATGTTTTCATATATATATATATATATATATATATATATATGTGTGTATGTATATATATATATATTTTTATATATAGTTATTTGTTTAAATTTTATCTATGTATATTTGACCGGTTTAAATATTTTTCAAGTTTAAATTCGTTTAATAACATATTAAGCCACGAATAGCGTCGACATCTGACCGTCTAGATCATATTGAATGTAGATGTATGTGCCTGTGTGTATCGATGTGTATGTGTAAGTATAGTGCATTTGCCTATGTGTGGT